>ML829663.1:75162-117656 GCA_009831015.1 Picea engelmannii
TTTTCCTTGTTTTTAATGGTAAACTTTGCGGTTTTAATCAATTAAATTATATTTTCAATATTTTGCATTTCACTTTCTTCTTTTTTTTCCTTTTGTTTGGTAGACTTTTATTTTTACTCCCTTGAATAAAAATCAAATAAAAAGTTAACAATATAATACAAAATTGTTGATCGAGTCATTTCATTTTGAAGCATTTTGTTTTTACACTCACTAATTCAAATATTTGAAAATATATAAAAGTATTAAACATAAAAGAATAAGAAAAAGGTTCTAAGTAATGGTTGTAACAAACTTGCTAGATGTTTATGCTTAGTCTTTATTCTTTGACATTNAAGCATTTTGTTTTTACACTCACTAATTCAAATATTTGAAAATATATAAAAGTATTAAACATAAAAGAATAAGAAAAAGGTTCTAAGTAATGGTTGTAACAAACTTGCTAGATGTTTATGCTTAGTCTTTATTCTTTGACATTACATACACCTAGTTATGTAATTAGCAACATCCCTTTTCATTCCTAACCAAAAGTATTGGCTTCTTACTAATGCAATTGTCTTTGGTAACCAGGTTGTCCAACATATGGAACATTACACATTTCTTTTAATACCAACTTCTAATTCATGAGAATTAAGAACATACACTTTATTTTTATTCATAAGAATGTCATCTTCTTTCATCTTATAATCTCCATATTTATGTTGTACCATTTCTAGTTGTAATGTATTTTTACCTGTAGATGATGTTCATCTGATATAACAACTTCCAAAATTCTATTTTTCAAATTTGATTGGCACATGCTAATGGTTGTAACATGCATTGCATGTACTCCTATGTTGAGTGCACCAACAACCTTATTCTCTTTTCCTCTTATATGTTTAATATAAAAGTCATATTGACTAAGAAATTTTAGCCATCTTGCTTGTCTGGCATTTAAAATCTGTCACTCAAAAAAAAAAACTAGACCACTGCGGTTTATCCTTAACTCAAATTTCCTCCCCATTATGTAATGTCTCCACCTTTTTAGTGCATGAACTATGACAACAATCTCCAAGTCATATGTGGCATGATTCTTCTCATGCTCTTTGAGTTTTACGGACTCATAACAAATCACATGTCCATTTTGAGTAAGAATTAAACCAAGTCCCACTTTGCATTCATCTATACATACCACAAAATCTTCATTTGGATCAACAATCTTGAGAATTGATGCACCAATAAGAAATTCCTTTAACATCTGGAAACTTTCTTGACACGTTGTTGTCCATTCAATTTTAATTCCCTTATTTTGTAAGAATGTAATTAGATGAGAAATCTTGGGGAGTCCTTCCATAAATATTTTGTAGTATCTAGCAAGCCCCATGAATGATCTTACCATTGTAATGTTCTTAGGTGTTAGTCATCCTCTAATAGCTTCAATCTTCTCTGGATCCACTGTTATTTCTTCCTCTAAAATTATGTGCTCCATGTAATGGATCTACCTCTGATAAAAATATCACTTGCTTAACTTAGTACCAATCTCAAGTGCTCTTCATGCTCCTCCTCTGGCTTGGAATAAATAAGAATGTCAACTAGGAATAAAATGAAAAACTTATCCAGGTAATTTCTAAATATTTCATTCATTGAAAACATGAAGGTAGATGGTGAATTTGTCGGTCCAAATGGCACCACTACAAATTCATAGTGTCCATGCCTAGTTCTAAAAGTTGTCTTCATGATATCTTCATCCTTCATCCTTTATCCTTACATGATGGTATCCCGATCTCAAATATATCTTTGAGAAGATCCTTGTTCATCTTAGCTAATCTAACAATTCATCGATTCTGGGTAGAGAATATTTATTCTTTCACTGTAAATTTGTTCAATAGTTCAAAACCAATACACAACCTCAAAGTCCCATCTTTCTTCTTTACAAACAATACTGGTTCTCCCAAGGTGATACACTTGGGTGTATATACCCCTTATTTAACAATTATTCTAATTGCATTTGTAGCTCCTTCAATTCCGGTGTCCTCATTATGTATGGAGTCTTTAATACTAGTGCAACCCTAGGAATAAAATCAATAGAGAAATCTATATCACTTTTTTTTGGTGGTAAACCCGGTATTTCCCCAAATACATCTGCAAATTATTGCAATACTATAATGTCCTCAAGACTTGGGCTTTTTCACTTGGATGGCATTACCACATCAACTGCATACAATTGGCACCTTTCCTAAAGCATCTCTTCAGTTGTAAGGATGAAATCTCTCGTATAGAAATAGGTCTTGGAATTCCTTTCATTGTCCTTTACTTTCCTTCTTCATCGGGACATGTAAAAGTCTTGTTATGGTAATATAGAACAACATGATGCACATCCAACAAATCCATTCCAATGAGGACATCATATGATGCAAGCGGCGTGATGTTCATTTATGTAGCAGTATTGACACCATTCATATCTAATGGACAACCTTTAACAATCTCATCAACTTTCTCTTTAGTCCCAATAGCTAGTTGAACCAACCATGATTTCTCATGCTTGTTTTTTCTCAAATGAATTAATTCAACAAACCTAGGGGCAATCTAACTATGAATTGCTCCTGAATCAATTAAAATGAAAATAGGTTGATTTGCAATCTTACCTTCAACTTCAAGCATGTTTGACTGATGGTCTACCTATCAATTTTCCAAGGATGCATATATTCTTGGAATCTTCCACTGTAGTTGCCTCTTGTATGTTGTTCACAATCTAAATTTTACCTCCCTTATGAGGATGATCTCTACACAAATGACCTCCTTTACATCCCCAACATTTGATTGGCTACATTTCCCTTTTCCCCAAGGATTCTTCCATCTTAGATCCACTTTGGGCTGGTTGACTTTGTTGATATATATTAATATTGTTCCTCATGAAAGAAGGTTTGAATCCGTTCTTCCTTTGATCCATTTTGTCCCTCTTCTTATCTTTTCAAGATTTATGGAAAATGGTTGTACCTTTGTTACAATCATATAGGTATTTTCCCTTCCTAATGGTCTCTTCCACAGTCTTAGGTTCATCAAATTGGATCTTAATTCTGTAAAATGTTAGCAATCCACTTAAAAAACTTTGTACCTTCACCTTCTCCTCTTTAATAAAGCTCACATATCTCAACAACTCCAAAAAAATCTTCTTATATTCCTCCACAATCATATTTCCCAAGTTGAGTTCAAAGAACTCATGCATATTCTTGTCATAGTAGTGCTCAGAAAGGTGTTTCTATTAGAAATACTTCTTGAACTCCTTCCAAGAAATCCTCTTCTCATTAATGCGCTTAACTTTCTTTCACCGATCCCACCACATAGAAGCCTTTCCTTGTATATGGTATATAACAATTAGAGCCTCTAGATTGGTTGAGTAGTTATGCAATTGAAAATACTTATTTATCCCTAGAAACCAAGTTTTAGTGTCCTCTCCCATCTTGTTTTCACCATCAAAGGTTGGTGACTTAATCTTCCTAAGCTCTCCTTGCAAACTGTCTTATTCATGTCTTCTTCTATGATGTCAAACAAGGGACACTTCTGGGTTGTTGTTTGATTCTTCAGAGGCATATGACTTCTTGGCTAATTGAGTTGGTGAATAGGGATGCCTTTGGGTTCTAGTAGCACTTCTTGAGTACCTAGATCTCCTATGACTATCCTTCCTTGCAAGAGATATGCATGCTTCCTCATGCCTTGAACCCGATCCATTCTTTATTTTCCTCTATAATTGATTTAGACTTGGTAGCAACTAAGTGTTTATCTTATTTTGTTTCTCTTGGACTTTTAGCAGCCTTTCATTATCAGCCCTACAATTATGCACATGCATCCTAAAAATTATCATAGTTTCTATAGCTCAAATGACTCCATTATCTCTCTCTCTATGCCCATTAGACCATGTCTCCTAATTTCCTGTACAATTTGATTTATGGGTCATACAACCCCAATGTTATAACCAACTTCTTTGATACCACTTTGTAACATACCCAAAATTTTCATCAATTTCCTTTCCCTGATACCATTTTGTAATGTACCTAGCCATCTAATTAGGTTGAACTCCACAATTTATAGATCTGATCCATAATTTCCTCATTTTCCTCTTATGAATTGATTCATGCATGCAAACATGAAAATGCAGGCTCATGTCAACATAATTAATCTATCATAGTTATAGATCTAGACTTATGCATGAATATAGAACAACATTCAATTCACAACTTAAAAGCATTAAATCAACCTAATCATGAATAAGTAATAACACTTATGTTATGGGAATTTAATCATCAACTAGCTGCAAATGATGGACATTCCACCCAACCATACATGCTCTCTATTACCCTTAATATTTCTGCAACAAAGCCACCCTCGAGCTAAGACTATGAGTCCACGAGGAAGAAATCACCTATGGTTGGCTCTAATCCTTTCACAAAACCCAATTTCCCAACATTTCAGAATCTGTAAACTCCTACAACTATTCCAATCCACTAGCTCTCTTTCTCCAACATGCACAACCCAAGGAATGGGATCCCCTTCTTTGCCACACAGTCCCTCGTGCTATCCCACTTCCTTTCTAGGATTCGGTACAAACCGACTAGGAAATCTCACCGCTAGGGATTCTCAGTTGTAATTAATTTCACTAAATGGCATCAACTTACCACACACATAGTCACAATTCTTCATAATTTCATGACATTCATTTCCCATAATTTCATTACAGTCATAGGATGGCAGCTTATCTACGAGACAAGGCTCCCCCCCAATAATGATTGAAAATTTCCCCTTGTATAACTAAGATTCACATATTATATTTGCATGCCAATAACTAACCACCTGTCTTTCTAAGAAGCCCGTGTATCTCTCTTGGCAACTAATTCCAAGGTTGATAGGACTTCGGATAACACAAAGCAAGAGACTTGGGCTTAGGAAAAAATATTATTATCCTACTTTGAGCCCCCCCAAGCCCCCTTTATTTCCTCTCTTGTGGAATCATAACCCCCCATGTTTTTCTTCTTTCTCCATTTGTAGTCTGTGATGTATTTTATTATTTTCAATGCATCATTTACATAGTACATCATCGTTTGGATCTTAGTCTTTCATCATGTACACATATATATTGTTATTATGGGGATCAAAACAAGGGGTGTTACAAGTGAGGAGTAACGAGGATTTCACCCAAGGTTCAATTCTCTTGAGGTATTTTCTTAAATCCATGAGGTTATCTTGAGGTAGTGGTCAAACATATGTGCACACCAAGAGATATTATATTAAAATGGTCTCATTACCCATGCACATATAAGTGGATCAAAGCCCCTTGTGTCCTTCAACTTAAAAATATCCCCAGGTGTTAGCTCAATTTGTAGATGCTTTTGTGTGAAAGTTCACAAAGGTCCCAGGATCAAACCCCATTGCATCCATTAGGATTACTAGTTTGTATTTTAGATGGCAGTTACTACCATCCTCCATCCAAAAAATGACCTCCAAAAAAATGACAAAGAGGGGGAAAATATGCAGGGGACTATCAAAGTATCAATGTCCTCACTTGGAATGCTTAATACACGGGCAAGGGACAATATTTCTATATAATATTAATAATAATATATTTCCCAATGGGTTAGCTCAATCAATGCGGGTGGACTGTTTCAAGGTACAGTTTTCTATGAGGTCACCAATTCTAGTCTGGCTCGGGTTCAGTTCAGTTGAGTCCCACTAGTTTACCAACAATTATTGTGGTTGGTGGTTGAGCCCCTCCATCTAGATAGTTTAGTGAAAAGGAGGGGATCCCATGACGTTTTCATTGGGAACACACACACACACACGTATGTATGTTGGGGGACCAATTGAGGAGAAAATAGAAGGGGAGAAGAAGAAGAAGATGAGGTTTTATAGATCGATCTCCTACACAAGGGCCAAGGTATCCATTATGAGGTCTCCTATGTTGTAGTGTAGTTACATTCCAAAAAACTAGAGCAGGGGAATTGTTTCCTAGCTCATATAAGGAATATCCTCACCATCATGACTAAACTTTATATCTTGACAATTCCAAGGAATCACTTCATACTTGGCCTCCCTTATAGCCCATCAAATACACCATTGAAATGGTATAGCAGTAACGAGAAGTCATCAAAAACTAGGACAACCTAGAGTGTCATGAGTAATTCTCTCCACATGAGAAGGACATAGGTAATAATGACAAGACTCAAGTTTCAATACACGAGAAGGAAAAATAGACTATAGAGAATATGCATAGAACATCGTGCCAACAAAGTAGTAGATTGAAGTGAGTCTGAATGGTAGAAGGACTCAATGATTTTCATGGAAGTACAAATATTTTATCCAAAGGAACAACAACACCATTTCCAAATTACCAAGGTAAATACAACACTCGTCATCAACATTCATAGGAAATCGGTTAAATGTATTAAGAAAAATTAAGAAGTTATGACAGTGGTAGTTAATCCATGACGGTGGAGGATGCTATTTTGGAATACTTAGAGAAAATCCTTACCAATAGATTTCATGCAAAAATATACATAAAAAAATCTCTTAGACACTAGATGGACTATCAATGGGGTCATTATATAGGACATAGTATGACCCTCACTATGACACCCAAAGGGTTTAATAGCTTCTTGTTCAAATCTATAAATGTTATGTAAAAGTTCTCTTAGGAAGGTCTTGGTTCTAGGGAAGCTCCACAATGTCTCTTTTTAAATGGTCACCATACTTCAACCTCTCAAAAGAAGGATCATTGGGATTCTCATGTGTTAATCTTCCCTTCCTTCCTTTAGATTTGTGGAAGGAGGAGATTTTGGATCTTATTGGAAATAAGATGGGTTTTTTTCTAAAGGTGGATATAGCTATACTAAGCTTTGCAACGAGACCATTTCCAAAATGAGTGTTGAAATGAATGTGTTAGAAGATATACTATATGGAATAATTATTCAAATTAGCGAGAAGGATTTATGGTAGATTCTGGACTACCAAAATGTGTCATTCAAATGCACCTATTATTGGTCATATGGTCATCTAAAGATTTTATACCCATACAAAAAACCATTGGGGATATGTATGTAGTGAACGAGCCTTCAAATTTTAGGAAAGTATCCCTAATCCTCTCACTCAAAAGGACAAAGGTATGTGGAAGATGGAGAAGGGAGGTGAAATTCCAGGTAACCTTCATCTAATGAAGGACCCAATACATGTACATGGAATCATGGAAGCTAAAGCCTAAAATCAAACTAGGGGTACAATGGAACTATTAATGGATCTTATAAAACTACTAGGAGGTAAAACAAGGAATATATGGGAAACCATATCATTCTAGGACATATTTTTCAAAACCATATACATTTAAAAGGGATCTAGATCCTATTATAATTCCTTCTTCATCCAAGCTTATAACAATTCCACTACAAATGGATACCACTACCAAATTGGAGGAAAGGATCCCCTTAGGTATACAATGGCGATACTACACAAGAACATAATCCAAAGTGGAATCCGGTGGTCTCCCCTCACCTTTCCAAGGGGGTCTAGAACACGTCTAGAACTTTTTTCGTTGGATCAACCCAAGGCTAATATGGGATGAAAGAAGGACATATTGAAGGCAATATTACAAGTAGAAATAAAAGTTTAAGGAGGAATGTAATTGACAATTCTAGGAGTGCTTTGAGTAGTGAAAAACCCTAATAATGTTAAGAATTGATTGTTTTTATCTTATAATATCAGGGGGATGGGAGGCCCCTCAAAAAAGCACTCCCTCGGAAGATTAATTACAAAACTCTACCTAGATATTCTACTACTCCAGGAAATAATGATGGAAGTGGAACCCCACAAAAAACTTATAATTAATTACTCTCTAGATGGAATTCTCTATCCTTAGCTCATTTAGACATTTAGGAGGTTTGGTTATTGGTTTGAATTCATCATTCTTCATGCAACATGTGGAATTTTTTCCATATACCATTCTACAACTTTTTTACTTAAAAATAGAACAAATTATCTGATCCATTGTATATATATGAGCCCTCGTCTAGAAACAAGAAGGATTTCTAGGATAAACTCTTAGAAAATGGGGCGTTTTCTTAAAATAATATCATAATTATGGGGAACCTAAATTACTTATTATCCATTGTTGAGATATGGGGGCCTTCTATTCATCTCAATCAACTAGTGGACTATATTCTTCATTTCAATGTATCTTAGTCCTTGGTGAATATTAAACCTAACATTGCAAACATGACATGCTCAAATCATCGAAAGGGTAGATAGGTAGTGGAAAAAAAAAAGGCTTGATAGGTCAATAAAGGATCCTTTAATTCTTTCTCTCTCTCCCCCAACCACAAATCCCTGGTTTTGAATTTGGGGGATTCGGATCAATATCTTACTCTTCTAGAATTAGAGTATGGTGGAGACAAGCCTCTAACCCCATTCAAATATAATCCCCACTGGTTCCAATATGACAAGTTTTGAGAGTTAGTATGATCAATTTCGAGGAGCTTCAACCCCTAAAGTGAACATAATGCAATGAAACACTTCCATCTAAATATACTAAAGATCAAATTGTTAGTCAGAATTTGGACCAAGTAGAAGTTTAAAGACTCCTATTATGATCTATCACCTATTAAAGTAAACATAGAAGTAGTTATGGAGGCATTGATCTCATATTAAGGCGAGGAAGATAAATTATAGGAATTGGAAGGAATTGAAGAGGAGAGGAAGAAGTTGATGGATTTGGAGGAAGTGAAATACAGACAAAAAAATGGGAAGATGGTTTGTAGAAGAGGATGTTAACACGAGTTTTTTCATCACCGAGATATTCCAAGGAGAGTGCAATATACGAACTGTAAAATTATTGATGATAAGGGAGAACAATTTAGTTTTTCAAGGGCATATCAAAGGAAGTTTCCATATACTATAGCATTTTCTACAAAGGCATAGGGAAAGAGACTATCATATACATCATGGTTGTGTCCTACTCATTTGGTGGAATGTTCTCCTATGAAGACAAAAAGAACCTACTAAACCATGTTGACAAGGAGGAGCTTTTGTAGAAAATGGCTTCTTTGTTGATGGACATATCACTAGGCTTGAATGGCAAACCGATAGAGTTATATAGAGACTTTTTTGATGATCTCTTAAGATCCATGGAAGAATCTCAAGCATTTGGAAAAATCCTAAAATTCTTCAATACTACCTTTATAACTTGTATCCCCAAGTCAAATGTACCCCAATCCTTTGACAAATTTTAATTGATTCCTTTGTGTAATATGATTTATACTAATATCCAAGACYATGGAAATTTAAATGAAAATTATCCTCTTAAATAACATATTTATTGAATAGAATGGCTTCTTAAAATGATACCAAATTCATAATGACATTTAGATATTTCCAAGAGCTTATTTATACGATCAAATCTAAGAAAATTTCATCTTTCTTCCTAAAGATTAATCTTTCAAAAGCCTTTGATAATGTTAGCTAGATTTATATGAGGATTATTCTCATCCATTTAGGACTTTGTCCCAACCTAATCTCTTAGATCTAAGAATGTTACTCTTTGGTATAATTTGTTGTCCTTGTAAATGGTCCAAGCTCTACCTTCTTTGTTCTATCTCGAGGACTATGCGAAGGTTGTTCACTCTCACCTCTACTTTTTCCTTTAGTCATGGACTATCTCAATAGAAGTATAGCTAGAGATAAAGAAGTTGCATTATAAAGGGAATTCAAATATCTTCAAATATGCATATTACTCACCTATTGTTTGTAGATGATCTCATGGCATTTAGTGTAGGTACCATGGGAGAAATAATAACTTGTGATAAATTTTATTCTTAGAAACAAGAATGGTCATTAATCTAAGGAAGTCAATAATTAATTTCCATCATGTATCTTAGGGTAATAAAGAGGCTATATTTGGGTTTCTACCTTTTGAGTCCCATGAATTTGAAGCTCCATTCAAATACCTATGTTTTTATATAAAGGCCAATAAGTATTCAAGGAAAGATTAGACCTAGATGGTGGAGAAGGCACAACATAGGATTATCTCATGGTGCTATCGGTGGCTAGCCATCAAAGGTAGAATGATCCTTATTAAAAGAATTACTGAAGCTATTCCAATTTTCTAGTGCATCTTAGCTATTATCCCCAAAAGTAGTATTAACAAAATCAACAAGATTCCAAAAAATTCTTATGGTTGCGAAACAAGGAAAGTGAGGCCATTTCATTAATCAAATGGACCTGAATTTGTCCATCTAAATTACAGGGTGGATAGTGTTGATATTATGGTTGTGGGGGGTATTAAACCTCCACGTGTAACCCTAACAAGAATAGAATATTCCGGGAAGCAAGAAGAAACCCTAAAGCATTGGACATAACCCTAGAAGACAAGTTCGTTAAAGAAAATAATTAATATTTAGTTTTTAGTCTCCAGAAAGAGAAGTTGTCCTAGACAACTAAGCAAGAGCAGTATAAATACAGGATACCAGAGCTCATTTGGACACACACAACTCGCAACTACAGAAAATCAGTGTGCGCAAGTTTGGAGAGTAGTTGCAACTATAACTACTGCAACTTGTATTTTCAGTTTTAGGGTTGGACCTTCTCTTAGTTATGGTTTGGACTTTCTGCCTTGTGCGCTAGCTCTGGAGAGAGGTATGACGCTACATTATTTGGCTATTGGTTCTAGGGTTTGCTTCCAGAATTATTCTCTCTGTCAAGGTTAAGGTGCTCGAGGGTGGCTTCGGCCTATGGTTGGGTGATAATATTGCTATATTGTCCATGGTGAAATGAGCACACCTATTTTTCTAAAAGGTTATGGGCCCACACTATCTTTGGACAGTCTAACCACTGGAAGATAGATTGGGAGGATTTTCTCAGTTACAATTGCAGTCAAAGTTTTGTTGCAGTAACAAAACCCTAAACCTCGTGTTAAAGAACCTTAAGTGAAGAGATTGACCAGTTTTCTGGATAGCCTAGTGCGGCCTAGCTTAGCGCACCTCTTGGTACTCTCGGCAAGCTAAGACATCAAGTTTGAGTTTTTGGTCAAAGTCAAAGATTAACCAAGTCAAAGTCAAAGGTTGACCAAGTCAAAGCAACAATGAATTACTCTATGAAGACAAAAAACAAGTTAGAAGGGGATTCTAATTTCAGAGCATGGAAGACAAGGATTGACCTCATCCTTGCCAAGAAGAAAGTGTTGGATCTCGTGAAAGGCAAGATTATGGAACCACAGTTTGAAGCAGGAAAAGAGAAGGAACCTCAGAACGTTGCAGTTATGAAGAAGTTCAAGAACAATGACATCAATGCTATGAATATCATAGTGGACTCTGTAAAAGATCACTTGATACCCTACATATCTCATCTTGACTCATCTAAGAAGTTGTACGATGCCCTAACTAACCTCTTCTCAATCAGAAGCATTAGACAAGTAATGAGTCTGAAGAATGAACTCCGCGACACGAAAATGAATGATGATGCAACATAACATCATACTTTGTAAGAATCTCTTAGTTAAGAGATCAACTACAAGCTATTGAAGAAATTGTTTTAGAAAAGTAACCGGTAAATATAGTACTCAATGGCCTTCCCAAGACATGGGATTCATTTCCCGCAAGCATGAACACAAGAAAGGAGTATCCCACATTTGAAGAACTCTAGACTTGTTTTACACAAGAAGAATCAAGGATTAACACAAAAGAGAAATCCCAAAATAAATACGATGACCAAGCCTTCATAACAAAGTTCAAGAATTTCAGGAATAAGAAGAAGTTTGGCTTAAGGAAGAAACCAAATCAAGAAAAGGATATGTCAAAGATACAATGCTTCAACTGTTGAAAATATGGTCACTACAGGAACCATTGTCCCGAGTTAAAGAAAAGGAAGGAAACAAACGAAGCATCAGTTGCTGAAGAAAGGGAACCATCAAAGAAAGCCAAGTAGGACAAAACATACTTCTTCTTCTAATCAAGGTAACAATATTCTTCATAGTTTCTTGTATATACCATGTTTACATAGTTCCTGTACATATCATGCATATCATCTATTTCTTAGAAGAAAAGATGGTCAGTGAAACAATACTTATGGAAGAACAAATTCAAGGATTGCTATCAAGATGACTACAATACACCTGAAAAAGATGAAGTATGTTGACAATCTTTGGTGACAATTCCTATGGAAGTCATTATATAAGTAACAAATGCCAGACGGGCCAAAATCAGAATCAAAATTGAAAAGACCAGAAAGAAGTTAGTAATTAAGAGGAAATTAGAAAAAGACTTGTGACACTTTACCAAAGGCAGTAAGGATGAAGACAGAAGCGTGGATGGAAGGAGATGATTACAAAATTCCAAAAGAAGAGCATGAATTCATGCATGAAGCAAGGATTAGGAGGGAGCTAATCCTAAATAATATGATCAATTGAGGATTATGAAGTATTTTTCCATGTTCCCATTGAAAGTAACAACCATGATAAGCAACATGTATTCAATTTGACTCTAGAAGAAGTTTTCTTCGAAAAGAAGCCTTAAGTATCCTTGGTTGTCCATCTACATCCATGATCCTATGATGAAAGGAAGAATTCAAAATCTTAAGGGCATGGAATCTATAGAAGACTCCATGGACCCAAGAGCTAAAGAGAAACATGAGGAAGAACATGAAGATTCCAAGAAAGAAAGAAAAGCCAGAACAACCAATTATTATATCGAGAATCACAAGACTACCAGCTTGGTTTGAACCCACTAGAAGCAATCAAGCAGAAGAAATGGAAGTTATGATAAAGAATAATGTATGTAAGAAAATGTGAAAAAGACTTATGAATGGAAGCATTGCGAGATTCAGAGGTTCTTCTAGAAGGAGGGAGAAGACTATGACGACAACTCGTTCCAATAAACCAGATATACCTCCTGCAGTATCCATGGATTGGAATTTACATTTAAAATATTGTTCTTCCCAATAAAGAAAATTTAGAAAGAAGCTTATTCCAGAAAGAGACCCATATATGTAGATATAAGAAGACCTTGTATGGATTCAAACAACTTGATGGAGAGTATCTCATATACATCAGAAGCATGGTGAAAATTTTCAATGGCAGAGATAGTGTATCAGAATGGTTACTTAGAAGTATGGGATGATGGATTGCTAATACATGGCAAACTCTCATGATGACAGAAGAAGTTCTACTTGGATATGTTTTAGTTTGAGCTTTGCCACGATGTCATGAGCTAGCAGGAAACATAAGTGTTGAATTCAACCATGATATATTGTAATGATCAGAGCTATGTGAAGCTTTCAGAAAAAAACCAGTGTTCCATGACAAACCGAAGTACATTAAAATCAAGCATTATATTCTCCATGATAAAGTCCAGAAGAGAGAAGTGGTTCTCCAGTATATCTCCATTGACGAGCAAATAACATATATTTTTGATATAGCCTCTATTCAAGATGAAAAGTTTACGTACTTAAGAGACAAGCTGGGGCTCATGGAGATGACTTCCTTATTGGAAAAGGAAGTGATTACTCTCAGGTTGGGAGGGATTATTGACATGTTATTGATTTATGGACAGTCATTTTCCAGTTCGGAAAATGGTCTAGGATGGGCAATTCCTTTCCAGTTCAAAAAGTGATTTGAGATTTTTTACAGACATGCATTTTCTAGTTCAGAAAATGGTCCAAATCGAACAATCATTTTCGTAATGAAAATGGTCCGATAGATTGTTGATGTACCATAGACATCGATTCCCCTTGTGGCTAGTGTGGGGGAATGGTCTAGGACAATCATTCTTCTTGACAATCACTCTAAGTAGTGATCAAGAAGAATGGTCTGCCTTGTTGGGCATTCATTCTTTCAAAGTCCACAGTTGTGAGTAGTTTCGAAGAATGGTCCATTTTGGAGGTTGGTGCAGGACAAACATTTCCATAGGAAATGGTCCAGACAGTCATTCCCTAGGGCAAACTCATTCTCTCCAGGTTGCACTGTGATTAGTGTCAAAGGAATGGCCTAGTTAGGTGAATGGTCCAGGTTCAACAATCAGGGACATGCATTCCCTATGGCAGACTCATTCTCTCTAGGTTGCACTATGATTAGTGATGGAGGAATGGCCCAATTAGGTGAATGGTCCAGGCTTAGAAATTAGGGACAATTATTCTTCTATGCTTAAGAAGGATAGTCTAGATAGACCATGGATGATGTTTTACTTTCTGAGGGCAGATGCTCCTCCAAATCTCACAGATGTGAGTGGGAGAATGACCCAGATGACTTAGTTTATATCATGATATTGTTTTATGCAAGTTGACATTAGATGATATGATTGTTTTGGAGACTGTACGTCTCTAGACAATAGTTGTATGCTATTGTGGTGGATGTGTTCCACTGGTTGTGACTATGTGTCATTGGTTAGTAGCCGTGTGCTACTTGGTTTGGTTGTGTACCACTAGATAGTAGTTGTATACTATTATGAATATGCATAGTTGTGTTCTATTGGATGGCATTGTTCTGATTGCCATAGAGACTATCACTAGTGTTGGAAATGATTTCTAGCTAGATGGACAGTTAGTGTGCTGGTGGACATACATTCTTCATATGGAAAATGTTCCTGGACAATCATTCTTCTAGGACATATGTCCAGATTAGAAGAATAGTCCTTGTAGCCCATAACGAGGCTTCCAACATCTAATTGGAACAATTATTCTTCTAGGACATATGTCCAGATGAGAAGAATGATTCTTATATCACTCTGTGGAGTGAGTGACTTATTCAACATCATGTCTGATTACTCAGTTGGAGTATGGCTTTGAGATATGATGCAGTTGATGCTATCAGATGATACTGCTAGTGATGATGGTGCTGATAGTTGATGCTATTTGAACATGAGATAGCCTGTGTGGCTATGATGATGCTACCAGTTGAATGGTATGTTTGTGCTCAAGACCATTACCTTTAATACCTCCCTAGCTAGGAGGGAGTGTTGATATTATGGTAGTTGTGGGAGGTATTAAACCTCCACCTGTAACCATGAAAAGACTAGAATACTATGGGAAGCAAGAAGAAACCCTAAAGCATTGGACATAACCCTAGAAGACAAGTCGGCTAAAGAAAATAATTAATATTGAGTTTTTAGCCTCTAAAAAGAGAAGTCAGCCCAGGCAGCTAAGAAAGAGCAGTATAAATACATGATGCCATAGCTCATTTGGACACACACAACTCACAACTGTAGAAAATCAATGTGCACAAGTTTGGAGAGTAGCTGCAGCTACAACTACTGCAACTTGTATTTTCGGTTTTAGGCTTGGACCTTCTCTTAGTTATGGTTTGGACTTTCTTCCTTGTGTGCTAGCTCTGGAGAGATGTATGCTACATTGTTTGGCTATTGGTTCTAGGGTTTGTTTCCAGAATTATTCTCTCTGTCAAGGTTAAGGTGCTCGGGGGTGGATTCGGCCTATGGTTGGGTGACAATATTGCTATATTGTCTATGATGAAACAAACACACCTATTTTTCTAACAGATAGGGCTTAAATGACCTAAATATCTTCTCAAAAGCGCTTGCAACAACATCAATTTGGCATTTCATCACCAGTTCTAGCTTATGGCACCAAGCCTTCACACACACACACACACATCCGCATTCGATCATGGATTGGATTTGAATCACAACAAAATTTGCAATTGGGGTTTCCTTATTTTGGTGGACACTTACCAAATCTTCTCCTGTGATCATAATGCACATCACATGGAAATTGGGAATAGAAACTTTATTAGAATAGTTGGAAACTCTTGGATTGGATTGGACTATTTTAGTTTCAATTAGCCCTTGGGATTAGACTAATTTTGATCCACCCATAGGGCTTTAGACTATGGTAGTTTGTTGGATTGTGGAGGCTACTATACAACCCACCCTTTTTGGTATGAAAGGTTGTACATATCTTCTCTATTAATATAATTCTAAGGAAACATTATATTAAAAAATGAAATTTGCTTCAACGCATAACCTAACATAGGTAATGATATGTATTTTAAGGGTTTCAAAGAAATAATAATGATATTCCCTTGAGCATTTCCAATGGAGGTTAAGGAGTTAAGTCCCTAGAACTATAAAGATAGGTTGGGAAGTCTAAACCACTTTGGGGTTGAAAATAAATTATTTGTAAAGGGATGAAAATCAAGATACCAAGATTTTACAAATCATCTAACATATCCCAAAATCTAAGTTGTGGATTGGAGGGTGCTTTCCCTATCCTCAATGAGTCAAAATCCACAATCAAGAACACATGGGCACCTGGGTATATGTAATATTTTTCTTGAAGAAGAGATTTCCAAATCTAGGAAACACATTGATGCAAAGTTATGAGTCGAGGCCAAATACATTAGAACGACATATCGAAGCATTGGAAAAGTAAATTTCTACTCGATCTACATTCTGTTGGCCAAGGGAAATGACAAGAATTAGTGGGAGAAGTGAAGTATCAACATGACCAACGAGTGTCAAAAACTCCTTGAAAGATTTCCCAAGTTTGCAAGTAAAAAAAATGCCATGGGGACAACTCAATAATAAGAGGGGATGTCAAGTGTGCAATCGAAAAAGTCCACACAAAATGTGGGTCCACTGACACTACACTTCTTGATTGTAAAATACCATCCAATGAACAATTTTAGCACCACACTAACCTCATCAATCAACTTCAAATCCTCAAGACTTTCTTATGAATCTTTGAGACCAAGGATAAAACAACAAGAGAATACTCTTCAAAGGCTTCAAAACATGAAACCTCTAGCTTCTTATGTTGGCATCTTACACATTGTTAAGGTCTCTTGTATCTTCAACAAATTTCTATTTCATTCAAGCGATAATAATTTATTTAAAGTCAAATCCACAACAATAGGTGGTTGCACTACTAGCTCTTCGACCACCACAAGGACCTCAAATTGGTGATTTTCCAATAACCATCGATGTTTCTCAACAACTTTATTAATCGTTGTTTGAATGAGATCTCAAAGTTGGACCCATAAAGGGGAAACAAACATTGATTTTATATAAAGAAGTGCTATTAAACACAAAAAACCATGAAAACATTCGCACCTAGAACCTTCGACATCTTCTAAACCTATAAATTAGTCACATACAAGGCCTTGCCCATCTTTTAAACCTATAAAATAGTCATACAAAGTCTTCACCATCATTTAAACCATGGAAACAACCTTTTTGCTTCCAATGTAACGTAATATATAATTTTTAAACATTTAACACACTATGTATGTGAGTTTTGGGATATCATTTTGTTAGAGTTTAGATTTCCTAATGTTTATTAGGGGAGAAGCATGAAACCACTGGTAAGAGGAGTGTTCACCCAAAATGTTAAGAAATCTAAACTCTAATACAATGATATTTAGAAATTCAGACACACATTATGACACATTATTGAAATATGTATTCATGAACATTTTTTTTTGCAGGTAATGTATTTTAGGGAAACCTCTCGAGTACTTCCCCTCATTCCAAGGATGGTGTGCAAAGTAAACCCTAGATTTTTTAGGGCACAAGGCGACGCTAACAACTCATCAATAGATAATATGTAGCTCAACAACAATTGTCTCACTAAAAAACAACATGTCACAAAATGAGATTTGAATCTGGGTAGGGAGGATAACACTTTTTCTCACAACCATTTAAGTTACACCCAAATGACAGTTCAAAAATATTTTACATACTCATATTTTGTAGTGGTGTGGTGGAATTTGGACGGAAGCATTTGATTTGAAACACAAACAACTTTAGAAAACACGTTTATCATTTATAATTTTCACATGGATGACATGACCATGTACCTTGTGGAGGTGAAATCAAATAAGAGGAAAATGAAAGATTACAAAATATTAAATAATAGAACATCAATGTTAAGGAGGGAAGAATAAATCCAATAATAGTGGAGGGATTCTATCACTCTCCTCATGACATTGAGAACAATAAATTCAAAAGATCAATGCATGCAAACATTATCATGGCAATATAAGCATCTATATTGAGAGAGCAATCTCCGAACTAAAATTTCATGTTCGAATTCATGAGATGCATTTATTTAGCAAATATACATCCTGTACCTATGTCTAGACCAAGGAGTCAAAGACTTACATGACTAGGAATTCTGGAGTGAGTAAATTTGATGGAGCAAACACAGCGATGCCAGTTTTGGCTGCCCAACAAGAAGCGTTTTTGTGCAAGTTCTCCATTGTCTGGCACTCAGTAAGTGGCCATTTCCCTGCCCCTTACTCCATTGTATTTAGTCCTATTCTGTTATATTTGTCATAGTAATGCACGATTTCGTGGGTCGTTAGGTTTTGCGGAAATCACAAGCCTACTTCAGTGGAGGCGAGGATTCCATGCCCAGTCGATCCGTCCCAGTAAGAATTCAAATATTAATTCAGTTTTCGCTCATAAATGACACCAAAATGATATTAAGATCAAAATGCATCGATGGAATTTATTATGTCATGTTGGGAGGTGTGTTTATTAACCTATAGGGTTCGCGTACTCTTCCCGGGAGTGAATTCATTTGCATATACAGCACGAGCTACATCATATGTGATCGTGACTGTTTGCTGAGAACTTCAGCTTACTCTAACTCCTACGATTTTTCTTACAATTTACATTTTATTATTGGGGAATAAACTGCAAAATAGCACCTCTGCAGCATTGCGAAGAAAATACAAATTTAATTTCATAATTGCGGCTTTGGAATAATCTTGGACATCATGGTGATTATTAAGTTATTATCCGGTACTCGAATGGGAGAATAGGTCTGCGACGGTAAAGGTCTTGAAGGTAGCTGAGTACGCTTATTAATTTGATATGCATTAACATATCAAATATCTCTTTTATGCCAATTGGGCCTTGGTTCAATGGTGCTGTTGATATTAAGCTGTCTACTAGGATTCCATTCCCTCTGTGGCCTGCCCTACCCAAATGGCATGCCTTAAAAAGGGATGATGATGGGTGCAATTCCCGGCTAATACATGGATGCAACTATCTTTTAAACCTTGTACCTAAGCTGAAGGAGGTCTGTGTTATGCAGTGCAGCCATGGCATGTTTCTCAAAGTAACTTCCAATGAAAAACTCTTTTGCAATTGTTTCGAAGCACAAGTGTTATGCAGTCCAGCCATTTCTCAAAGTAACTTCCAATGAAAACATCTTTTGCAATGGTTTTGAAGCACAACACTTTATAGAATAACTTGTCAAACAACAAAGAGTGTAATGTTTACCTTAACCTTGGCGATGTTTCCAACTCTGAAATCTATGTTTTCCATTTGTGAGCTTATTTTTTTATTTTTCAAGTTGTATGCATTCTTGGGTTGGTGGTTTGGGATCAAGTGTCAGGTTGACTGGTTTGAGTCAAACAATGTTCACTATAAGTAATAACTAGATAAGATAATTTTATTATTGTCCAACAAAAGACCACAGAAGTAGGTCAAAGGGATAAAATGGTACATCCAGTGTCTGCACAAAGTGGGAGTGCCAAGGCATCTCCTAAAACAATGCTAAAAGCAGAAAGATAATAAAATCTAAGATCTAAGCAGTGGCTAGGGACTATCCACTAAATGTCTAGCTAAAGAAAGATAGAAAAAAGCTAAATGAGAGAGTATAAGATAAGGTGATTTACTATAGAAATGCTATAAACTAAAAAGGCTCTGAAAATTTCCTTGCTGAGCCAAAAGCAAGAGAGAGGGAGGATGTCAAAGTTTGATGGAGTTGGTGGCCAAGGATGGGTGAGGAGACTAAGAGGTGGGCTTGTTGTTCACAAAGCTGTCATATCATGTCCGATCATTGAAGGTGGTGATCGGTCTCAACCTGGAGATGGTGAGACCTCACCTGAAATTGACTTGGGGGAATCCTGAAGGCATGCATTTAATGTTTGCACATGTAAGGAGGGCTGACAATAAGGCCGTCCCTCATCTCCAGAAAGTGCTCTAGCTAAAATGTCATCTTTGGGCTGAGACCCTTTGAATGTGTGATCTGAGTGTTTGGATGTATTGTTTGTAAATATCCTCACAAATAGCTTGATTCATGTCCTTAGATGATAGGAGATGTTCCAATGCATTTGGTGAGTACTTAAAAGGGGGCAAGTGCTTTGGAGAGATGGCCACAGACTAAAGAGGCCAAGAAGCCTTTGAGAACCAACTACGGTTATGCCTGAGGGGCCAGTTGAGGTGGTGGCCTGGAATGAACAAATTGTGAGATAAGGATGTCGATCCCTCTTAGATACAAAGTCCCTAAAGACTTGAACTCTATGAAGGAAAGATACAAGATGGAAGATGACATTAAGTCTACAGGGATGGCTTCCGACCTCTACCTAAGCAATGTGTTGGGAGACATTGCTCTTGGATCAGATGATGTGTCTAAGAAGGACGCTTTGCATTCTCTTAGTCCTAGCCCAATTGGTTAGAAGTAAACTTGGCACTACTTCTTCTATTTTGTCCTTTAACATGTGTTGTGTTGGGACACCTCGAGTTCTGTGCATTGTTATTGGGTTGTCCTTTGCAAGTGGTAGGGGGCAGAGAAGAGGAAATGCATTTATTTTGATTGACAAGATTGATCTTAGGAAACTAAGCTTCTATTTTGGAAGCAAGTTGGAAGGTTTGCTCTAGGGAAGTAACATAGAAAGTTTCTAGTTCCTTCCTCAAATGTCGAAATACCCTAGAAATAAACCTAGCGCAGACACTATCTTTAGTTTCTTAGTATTTTGTTGAAGACATCAATACATTGTTGGGTAGGTTGTCTTGGGATTTGTCAAAGCTATAGCCACTTTGCCAACAAAACAATTTTGTACTTGAATGGGTAGAACCTCTTGTGAATGACATCCTTGAAGTCTCCCTAAGTGCCAATTGGGGTTGGTTAATATTGGGTGTGGATTTGCCCATCTAGAACAAAGCGAGAACCCTATATCGATCTTGCTGGAGTTTATACTTGTGTTCTGTGTTAGCAAGAGCACGTTGCAATTGAGTGTGTATCTAGGCCAATGTGTCACACAATGAGCCAACATTTTGTTGTTCCTTATGTTGCTTAGGCTAATTGACAAGGGGTGGAAGCATTTGGAGCTCATGGGGTGCAAAAGGTTGAAAACCATAGTATACCTCAAAACGGGAATAGCTTGTGGAACTATGAATCGCCTCATTATAATTACGTTGGACAATGTGCAGATAATTATCTCATTGTTTGTGCATATGATAGAGCATGCAAAGGACATGAATGGGGGTGCGATTGACCACCTTTGTTTGGCCATACATTTGAGGATGAAAGGTGGTTGAAAATTGGAGATTGCAGCCCACCAAATGCCATAGGGTTTTCCAAAATGGCCAAAGAACCTATAATCCCAATTAGATATAATAGAGAGAGGGAGGCCAAAATGTGCCCAGATGTAGGTAAAAAATAGATGGGTGGCTTGCTATGTGGTGAGTTCCTAAGTGCAGGGAATGGGAACAACCATTTTAGAAAAATGACATATAATGAAAAAGATGGCATTACGACGTTTGGTGGTCATAGGAAGGCCACTGACAAAATCAAATGAGATGGATTCCCATGGGCATGTAGGAATGGGCAATGGTAGGGAGAGTCCCATCTCGTGGTTGGCAGGTTTTGAGGTACTGCAATGAATGCAACTTTGGATAAAAGCACCGACTTTCTTCTTCATGGTATGCCAAAAGAAATAACGTTGTAAGTGATGCAGGGTTTTATTGATGCCAAAGTGGCCCCCATAAGAAGATGCATAGGCCTATTTAATGAGAAGTTTGTCATCATTAGCTGGCGCACCCAACGATTGTAATTTATATAATCCACCTGTTGTAATTTATATATCCATCCATCTTTGATGTGGAAATCTAAAAAAGGTGTTTGATTTAGTTTGTTAGGTGTTGGAAGGCGTGCAGTATGGGACCAAAAGATAGTTTGAAGAGTATTGTTGCTTCTAGTGATCATATGCAAGAACCCTGTAGTTGAGGATGTGTTATCGCGCAATTTGTACTTGCCCAAAGCCAAATGCAAGTGAATACTAAATTGGCGTAACAAGGAGGATGTCCTATCACTGTCACCTTAATACTACACCTCTTTTTGTTTAGGAGTAGTACCCCAGGGGAGACGTCCCCAGTGACCCGGGGGTTTGAGAAGGCTAAGGCAAAAGTATTAACAAAATCCCACCCCTCTCACAGGTCACTTTGATCAAAAGTTCCAAGGGTTTTAACAACATGAAGCAAAATTATATTCAAGTGTACCTGCCCAGAAACAAGACAACAAGAAAAGATGCTATTTGCAAGTACCATATGATGTTAGTGCTTCATAAAACCATAGACTTTTGATAAAATGAACAAGCTGATATAAAAGCTGAAGCAATATAAGTATTTATAACAACAATATATATTTAGCARCAACTACACAATTATGCYTCAATAATGCTTAAAAAATGACAAGAAATGATAGCACAAAATTRACAAAATGATAGTAATTGTCAAAAGCAATGATGGCAATGTATTATCAGCTTTTAATCTTGCTTTTAAGATGAATTTGCTGCTGTTATAGATGGCTGTAGCAATSTTTTGCAACAACARCAAATCARTTAGYGAGTTAGTCTAATCTAAAGTTAGAAATAGTTAGTAAAAGTCTTAGGGAAGATGGTTTAAGAGTTGTTTTGGTCAATCAATCMCCTGCAAGGTGTGAATTAGTGCCTTTTAGGGTAATGGAGTCAAAGTTTGCAGCGACAATTCTTAGAGGAAAAACAACAAATGATAATAGATGAACTAAAGGAAGGGTAAGATGATTTGAGGTGTTAGTAACCTAAGGCCTCAATATCTAAAACCCTAGAAGGAAAAATGCTAGAAAGTAGGTAACCCTAGGCCCTAGCGATTTCCTTCTTCTTTAGGTCAAGTTTGAAATAAAATGTATGAAGCTTAATGAAGCAATGCTACTAGAGTGCTACAAAGTTAGGGCTCTAGTATATTCTTCAAGGGAGATGTTCTCTAGCAAAATAAAGTAGGTGAAAAATTATAAAGAAAATGACCATAACATGTGCTTTTCTCCTAGGGTTTCAAACTAGCAATTTCATAATCTTAGAAATGAATAAGCAAATGTACTATAACCATTCAAAATAAAGAAGAATTGCAGATTTTACTTACTTCATCAAGAATAATTTAGCGACAAAACCCTAGTTGAAGACTTTCCACCATGAAAATGCCAAAATACACCAAAGATAGCCTCTCCAAGAAGTTGCGCACTAGTTAATTTCAGCCAATCATCCTTAAAGAGGGCCGAATTTCAGACCTCACACTTGTGTGAGTGAAAGATGATGAAAAAATGAGAGTCTCAACTCTCTATTTATACAATATCAATGAACTTTAATTACATTTTAGGTCAAAAAAGGCCGACATGGCCAATTTACATCAAAAATCCAGTTTTACATAAAATTAACAATTCAAAACCCTAATTTGCCTTTAGGGATGACGTCATGCCCCTCCTAGGGTGACATTAGGCTCCATCATGGAACGCTAGGCCTTAGAAGTGTGACGTTAGGCCTCAAAAGCTGCCACACGTGCCAAGCAAGCCGTCCTCATGCCAAAACCCTAACTGGGTGACGTCAAGGCTTTATATGATGACGTCAGGGGCCTTCAAGGGCCAACGTCATGGTGGAAGGGAAAGACCCCCCTAGGTCTAGGCTTGCCAAAGTGTCTCTGGTGGAACGTCCTTCTTTTTCTCTGGTGCAAGCCTCTGGTTTCACTCTGCCCCTGGCTGGGGTCACAACATCCATTTGGTGGGATTTTAACCCAATGGAGGTCCGAACTAATCATCTCCCCATATGTACCTGTCCGTCAGGCATGGTCTTGCCATAGTTGCAGGAAGTGCCCCCCCCCCGCTCCACCCTCAGAACCCTGCTCCGAGTGGATTCTCCATGGAAGCTTCCCCGGAAGCTCGCTCCGGGGTGTAAAATGGGCGCTTCCTGCAACATGGCGGCGGGGTTCCCTTTGCAGATTGAATAGCTATTAGTGGCACCGTCTTTAACCCCTCTCAACAACCTATTCGAACTTTGTCTCATTCCATTCCTTTGCTAGTTATGATGGTTGATTTTTGGGTTGTTGTTGCAGTGAGGTTTTGCATCATTTTTGAGGCAGCATCGATATGTGTTTGGGTCTGATCTTTACATCCCTGACCCAAGTGTCTTAAGGAAAGCTACAGGATCAGTATTATATCATTTATATTTCTGTTGTTCTATAGATTGATTTCAGAGATTGAAGTTACAATCACTGTCTGGGCATACATTCCTTGGTTTCAAACAATTTCATAAATGCTTATTCTTGCAATATGAATGGTATGTGTGCTAGTCTTTGCTGATACATTATTACATACACATGCTGTACTTGTCATCCCGTTGCAACATTTAATTTCATATCTAGGATGACCTTTGCTTGTTTTAACTATGTTTGCTGAGTACATACTTCCGATACATTGATTACAAAATTACTCATATTGGTACTCCATTAACATTTACTAAAAGAGCACACTTTACTATTCAATAGACAGTCTATGATTGCCACGCTCTCATGAATGTAATGCAGTAATACTTGTGGATAGTCAATAATGGACATGCTCTCATAAATTTGATCTTGCAAACATAACTCTTGCACCCTGCAAAGCTTTATATATGTTGCATGTCATTGGTCATTGGTTCATAATCTAAATCAATAACTAATTTCTTTGATAAGAGTATTCCCCAAGAATCTGGGATATCTATGACTATGTTACCACTCAAATTCTCACGTAGGAGGAAAAGTCCTCGAATGATGGTTGATGCTCGAATGATTAATCATTGATGTACTACTACTTACTACTATTGATGCCATTTTAATGTTACAATGTACAAATATGCATGTTTTCATACATTCTGTAACTAATTTGTCTTTCTGGATGTTTTTTTAATATAAACGCAATATATATACAATTATATATATATATATATATATATATATATATATATAAATGTTGAGTTTTGTACCTTGGGAGGTGTTCCCCATGTGCTTTTGCTCTCCTTAGCACATGTGGGATGGACATTACACTTTGTACCTTGTACTTTTGTCTAATTTCACTTTGACTTAGGAGTTTTAAGTCAAAAGTGAAATTTAGTCATTTTTGGCCTAAAATGACTATTAATTCACAAAGGGGGTGAATTAGAGACATAAAGTTGACTTAGGAAACTTAACCCAAAGTGGGTTATTGATTTAGATATTTTTGGGGAGATCTCAACCATCAATTAGATGGGAGATGAGATGATCTCCACCATTCATATCTTAGGTTTCCTTATGAATGTTTAAGAAGGGCGCAAAGGGTGAAGGAGGCATTCTGTTATCTCTCCAAGAGTCCTTCTCAAGTTGTAGCTTGAAGAAGCCTGGTAACTTAAAGTATGTTTTGGTTTTATGTGTTTGTTGGATGAAATGGGATAACTAAACAACTGGTTCAGATTCAAGACACTTAAATATATATAACTAGATGAGACAATGCTTTCAAAAGTCAATAATCAGATAAATAACTGAACATATGGGTGAAGAAAGACTATATTTATCAACTAGAATACCTATGTGATGGGCTGAATAAAGATAGTACATATTACTATTAAATCGATGTTAATGAGTTGACCAATGAGATGACAGTCATTTGCAACTAGACAAACTTAGATAACAGTAATCATCCAAAGTACAGGAAAAGAGAGAAGATGGCAATCTGACATTAACATTTGAAGAAACTTGCGATCTGTATTATATACAAAAGGTCTAGTACAAAACAGCATGATCTTGTCTCCCGACTCGAACCCTGGTTCCTCATAAGTCACAGGCTTTATAGCCTTTACAGAATAGTTTCAAGATCCTATTAAAGAGGATCTAAAATGCTAAAGATAAAACAAAGTCAAAAACAGTTTTTAAAACATAAGATTAGATCCTAACTTAAAGGAATCAAATCTTAATCATAATCTATGATCTTCAGCATCTTTGACACCTTCAACAATCTTTGACATGCTCAACAACCTTCAAGGTGATGACAAAGCGCTTGAAATCTTCCTTTGACAACTGGGCAGTATCTTGACCAAAATAGAAAATCTCTTCAACCTTTATCTCCTTTGTATCGGCTTCAAAACTTAAAAGAGAGAGTGATACCTATCTCTTTTAATTTTATCATTCATTTAGAACCTTGCTGAAATGGTTTGACAACAAAAATATTTGGTCTGAGCAAAAACACTAACATTCTGCCTGTGTTTGTGTTTTCGGTGGCTTATAGACCTGAAACAGAGTAGGGTTAGCTGCCGAAAGAGGAGCTTTCGACAGCTAATAATGCCTTTTGGAACCTGGCTAAGCAGCCGAAACTGCAGGTATTTGAAATTATTTCCAAAAATGCATTTTGAATAATGCATTTTCTCCTCAATTCCAATACAATTCTCTGAAGGACTTTATCAACTGCTACTAATATGTTTGCATGGATTTTTATTGTAGGAAACAACCTATTTTCATGTGGTTTTCCAAGTCCATTCTCGGACATTGATAGATGACAATCAAACTGTATGTTGTTTGCATTTTCAAGCCACTAATGATAAGAGGACTGGAAATGGCTTGTAGATTACAGTCAACAGAAAATAACTAGAGGATAGTTCGAATAACAATAGGAACTTTCCATCTGTGGAAAACACAACATCAATCACTAATTCTTAACTGTGAAGAGAACCCTGCATATGCCACTTTCCATCTGTGGAAAACACAACATCAATCACTAATTCTTAACTGTGAAGAGAACCCTGCATTTGCCACAATCATCACAATGATATTGTTGCTTTGAGATATGATCATCATGGAATCAGTTTGAACATAAATATTCCCCTATCTTGCCTGTCGAGATCACACAAAACCTCATCCAAAGAAACCATTGCTTAAACAGTAAATTTGATCTCCTTTTGAACTGCCCGTCCACACATAACAACTAAGCCCCTGGCGATAATGGAACTTGATGTTTCAAATGAACAACCAGTTGGTTCCTTCAATTTGACAATAAAGGAAGCTGCAGTATATCCTGTTTAACATTATAACTTCCAGCTGGAGCTCGAGGAGAGATTTGTTTCAATGTTAGTCGTTGGCCAACTAGATTGCTTGAGAGTCGATGCGCTGTGCACATCTTTCCTATATTAAGCAATCTTCTAATTGTCGATTCTCTAAAGGCTTGAGATTACGTTCTATGAATTGCGATCCCAAAAACGCCAGCAGATAATATTTTCAGGCATTTGGATTGATACTTGGAAACTTGAACTGTGTATTGCCCATGTTCATACTGGTGTATTTGACACCTGAATACTTGACGATCAAACCCTTTGACACCTGCCATGACCTGGAAAACACTTCGTTTTATTTTTTATATGCCAATGGGGACAATATTCCACATTCTCTGGGAGGATGTGAATTTCTGTGTTTATATGCGCCACTGCAAACATGACATATTCGATGAGACATGGAGAGAGCCGAGCTTGGCACCTGTATAATCAATCAACACCTCAAAACTCAAGGTATGGCGCCATATTATCATTCTTCCAGACACCTGTAGATTATCTTGTGGCCATCTCATGGCTGGTTCATAGCTCGATTCGTGGCTTAGCTTTGGCTTGATTTATGTGATGACTTGGTTTATAGACATGGAGTTTGGCATATATTGAATGACCTAGTCAATAAGATAGACTAGGCTTACTTAAGCACACAACCTTTTGTTTTGGTAAAATAAAATCATATTTTTTATTTTGACATAAAACTAGGGTTTAGGCAATGTAACAATTATTGTGCTTTTTGTAATGCAGGTTGAAGACATAGTAATAAGACTCTCGAGTAAACAAGATCAATAGGAGCTTTGTCAAGGTTGATTGGGAAATTGGAGATGTAGACATTTGCCAAAAAATTTAGAAATGAGCGTATAGAGAAAACACTCTAAAAATACCAGTGTATTTTTGGTCGCTGACACATTCATTCTTCTTTTGTTCATTGTGAGAGGAGCACTTGGAGGATGAGCATGAGGTTTGTTGCATGAGGTTACTTGAGCTTGGGCGCTAGCTTTCATTGAGGAAGGCTACCGACTACTAGCCTTGTTTATTTAGTGGAGAGGTTTCACTTCTGTGGAGGACGCATTGCTAGATTGAGGCACATTAATTGTGGGAGGACTTCTAGCCATCAGATTGCAGTGAGATCAGTTGCAGAGGGAGGCCATCTAGTAGAGCTTCATTCCTGTGGAGGGGTTTTTAGATCTGAGCTCACAGTTAGCTTCTGGAGCAGTTTGTGGTTTTGCCAGCTTGTATGTGGGGCACACCTTCCTGGGGCGCACTTGGAGGCTTTGGGCTTGTATATCATCTCAGATCGAGCTGCTATTGTATCAGGTTCCATTATATATTGTACTTGCTATATTCCACCTTCTGCTTTCCTCATATATACATATATATTCCAAACTGGTTTTCCCCGGGGGGGTTTTATCTAGGGTCATGTTGACCAAAAATACATGTGTACAAAAATGCATGTGTTAGTCTCTTAGTTCTGTTTATTTTCAGCTGTAAAGATCTTTAGGTGTGTTGTATTTATTTTGGAATGCATGTACTAATTTCTGGTTACTAAAACTACATGCAAGAGCACCCAAAATCCCAGATATAACCATAACAAATCAGCAAGAAGTTCTTGGACTGTTGGCTGTTATAAAACAACAACATATACTTTATCAGACAGTTGAAACTTAGAACCTAACTGTGGTCAAAGACAGACCCAGTGGGCAAGCTTGATAGGACCTGGAAATCTTCATGGTATCAGAGCTGAGGTGGCTGAAATTTTGAGCAGTTGGGACAACATTTTGTTGGCTGTCATATACATCTTCTTGGCAGAATATTTGTGGACAACCATTGACTCATTTAGTGGTTGTTAGAGGGCAGATTTTTGCAGAGGACAGTTGGGCAGTTTTGGCACTTGTCATCAATCTCTTTTCACACCTACGCAGTAGGGGTGAGGCTGATTTGACTTGACCTCTTTTCACACCTATTTTGTTAGGAGTGAGGTCAGATTACACTTGTCTCTTTTCACACCTGTGTTGACAGGAGTGAGACAATGTTTTCCTTGGCAGTGTGAGCATCAGTTGGGGATTGCAGTTTGGCAGACATGTCAGCATCTCAGATGCGAGTTGAGGACAGTCTAGCAGGGGCTAGCAATTGGTCGCCTTAGAAGGTGAGGATGGTCTTCGTCTTAGAGGACCTCGAGCTATGGGACATAGTCGAGGCAACTGTTCCCCCCATTCCTGTCACTGCTCCCGTCCTGGTGGCAGAGTTCAGGAAAATGAACAACAAGGTGAAGAGGACCATTTGTGACGCAGTTCGTGACCATATCATATCCCATTTGACGGGAAGACTTGTGCATTTGAGATGTGGGCATCTCTTTGCAAATTATATGAGAGCTCCAATGAGAACCATATCATGGATCTTCATGACCGATTCCGGGGCATTCGCATGCTCAAGGATGAGTCGGTAACTTCATTTCTTGGTCGTTACACTCAGATCAGAGACGAGTTGGCAGCCGTCGGAGAGATTGTGAACCCTAACTCTTTGGTGAGGCAAGCTATGAATAGCTTCACCAAACCGTGGGGTCCATTTGTACGGGCCATTGTTGCCAAGGAGGTCATGCCTACATGGGAGAGGATGTGGGATGACTTCGTTCAAGAGGAGATCAGGCTTGCAGCCGAGGCTTCTGGACAACGACAACAACAGATTGGTCAGGGTGAGGAGGATCTTGCTCTTTGGACAAAGGGCAAGAAGAAGGCTGACCGTGGGGGTCGGCAGGGTCCCAAGTTTGGGGCCCAACCACAGGGGAGTGGAGGAGAGAACATCAGTGGTCAGGGCAGTGGTCAGAAGAGAGATATGAGGAAAGTGAAGTGCTTTGTTTGTAAGAAGTTCGGGCACTATGCTGGACAGTGTCTGAACATGAAGATGAAGAAGGGTGGTACCGCAGCTACAACAGAGGAGGCATATTTTCAGACACAATTTCAGAGAGAGTGTGCTTTTCTCGTATGCTGCACTTCAATTGAGATGGCACCCAGTATTTGGTATATTGACAGCGGGGCTTCGAGCCATATAACTGGAGTTCGAGAGCATTTTTATGATCTCAGAGACACCGAGGTCAGGATAGAGATTTCTCTTGGAGATGATAGATTGGTTAGAGTTGCTGGGATTGACACAGTTACCTTTAAGAGAGATGACTTGCCACCTATATCGTTCACGGGCGTTCTTTATGTCCCTGGGATGAAGAAGAATTTGATTTCAGTTTCCACCCTCTAGGATAGAGGTCTTGAGGTGACATTCAGAGGCATCGAGGTACTGATTCATCCTCGGGGGTCTTCACTAGCCTCAGGACAGGTGATTGGAGTGAGGGATGGGAAACTGTTCAGATTGCGTTTTCAACCACTTCATGCATTGGCAACGAGTAGCGACAACAACAGACAGTTATGTGAGTTATGGCATCGCAGGATGGCCCACCTACATCATGGGGCTCTTGGAGGACTGAGAGAGGTTGTGACCAGAGTGCCACAGATCAACATAGAGCATCTGGATGTTTGCAGAGGGTGTGCGCTTGGTAAGTTTACCAAGGCATCGTTCCCCAGCAGTGACACCAGGCCAGCTGGGATACTGGATTTAGTACACACGGATGTGTGTGGGCCTGTTATCCCCCACTTTTAGGGATAACTAGGAGATCATGTCTCGAGGCCCACAGGTCCTAGACATGGAGTACCGAGAGTCGGATCGACTTTAGCATGGCCCTGGAGGGCCCATCTTTTCTCCCTTTCAACGCCTCTACTTTGTCAGCAACAACAACATCCATCACCATTGGCTTGGTCTTGTGTCTGAGATGGTTCTTGCTCCATGAGGTAATGAGTCCGGGTATCATGGTATGTGTCACTCTGATCTTCAAAACCTTTGAATATGTGCATTTAATTCCTTTTGTTTCTAACAAATGCTTGGATCTTATACTTGCCCACTTGACCATGTCTGGGGGGAATGAGAGGATGCCCTAGTAAGCCTGTGTCCGTAGGTTTTGGTTTTCCACTGGGGGGATTTTTGAAAATCCATTGCCCACTCCCATCATAACATCATCTTTTCATCTTGTTCCCGCCCACCTATCCCATTACACTTGTTCAGGCACTGGGTTGATCTATCATTTGAGGATTGCACCTTACCTAGTGGGAAGAAGGGGCTAAAGGCCCAGAAAGTAAAAGCAAGCTGACAAAAAATAAAAGCCTTAGAATAAAACCTTGAGATGCTTCGCCCAGGGATCCCCGAGAAAGCAATAAAAGGCTTCTCAACAAGAAACAAGAGGGATCCGTAAAATAATAAAACAAGACCTAGTAAGAGGATAGGGGGTCTCATCACGAGCCAACCTATTAGATCCATGGGTACCTAGCAGTATGACATTACCACCAGTTGGTTACAACGCCAGGGTAGTGACCCTTGGTTGTATGGCCAAGGGAAAGGGGGTCTCATCACGAGCCAACCTTCTCATTTCTGTGAAAGTACTTGTGGGTAACACTGTCACCATTGGTCACCAAGCTAGGGCAGTGTCCTCTGATTAGCCTCTTGAAGAAAAAACAATAAAGAATAAAAGGCATGAATGGGCTTGGAAAGAATTGCATCCAGGACAGGTGCAGCTCGCCTTCTACAAAGGTACCCACAGGTAAAGCTTTGCACCCTCTGCTTTCATTGCACCCACTTGCCTGGACATCCCTCATCCACATCACCCACTTGCATGTCTCAGATGAGGTCTCTTCCGGAAACTTTCCTCTTCCAGTGGACACTAGCCCAATAGGATGCCCTGTCACTTTCTCCAAACTTGTATTGAAGGCTTGTATAATGTCTTTGAGCTTTTAACTGGGTAATAGGGGTTTTATACTCATGTTTAATAATATTGATGATGAGATGTGATTGACATTGCTATGATCCTTGTGACTTATGAGCCCATGGAGGGCGTCGCTGTTGATGTGCAGGATCATGCCCGACGGACAGGTACCATGTTCGACCGGTACACATGGGGAGATGATCAGTTCGGACCTCCATGGGGCTGAAGAGCCCACCAGATGGATGCTGAGACCCCATCAGGGGGCAGAGACAGGACAAAGATGGTCAGAGGCTTTGCACCAGAGAAGAGGAGGACGTTCCACCAGAGGCACCTTGGCAGAGCTTAACCTAGGGGGGTTGTGCCTCCTCCATTGGAACGTTGAACTTGGAAGGCCCAGGACGTCACCCATGATGATCATGACGTCATCCAGCCTTGTGGACGTCTTGGGAGGCAGATTTGGCAGTGATGGCACGTGTGGCAGGTTGGAGAAGCCCAGGGAGGGCTAATGTTGTGCTCCAAGATGCTGCATTTTCCCTAGAAGGGGCTAACGTCACCCTAATAGGGGCATGACGTCTCTCTTTAGCTTGATTAGGGTTTAATTTTGAGCATTTAATGCAAAACAATATGATTTTTAGTATTTTGGCTTTGTCGGCCTTTTTATGACCTAAAAGTGAAATTAGGTCATGGTACAGTATAAATTGAGGGTTTTTACTCTCATTTTTTCAGGATCTCTCACTTACTCATTAGTGAGGTCTGAAATTTGCGCTACATTTGGAGTTCTTGGCTGAAATTTTGAGGTGCAATTGTTGAAGGAAGTCTTTTATTGGCATTTTTGGCATTTATCTTGGTGGAAGGTGTTACAACTAGGGTTTGCTACTTGATTTCTTGGTTAAATGTAAGTAAATTTTTGCAAAACTTCTTGATTGAATGGTTGTAGTTTTATTTCTCTTGCATTTATGGTTGGAATTTGCTGAATAAACCCTAGGGGACAAGCACACATTGTAGGTCCTTATCTCATGTCCTCGTCAAGATTTTTAGCCATTCATTTGCTGAAGTGAGATAGAGCCTTGCCCTAACAACACTCTCTTCTCTTGCATGCTGAAGAGGATTGAGCCTAGCCTTAGCTACACTCTTTCCCCCCTCTTCATATGCTAGCCGTTTTACTTCTCTGAGCTAGGAAGAAGAAGACTCATCGGGGCCTAGTTCAACTACACCTTGATGAGCCGTTTTTCTAGGGTTTGCTGGTAAAGCCTTGCCATAGCAACACGTTGCCTTGCAAATCCTCTTGTCTTAGTTTTATGCCCTTTCCTGTGCTAGCCGTTTTGCCATTGAGTTAAGGAAGGAGGAGAGAGCACTGAGGCCTAGTTCCCCTACACCAAAGTGAGCTTCTCTCCCCTAGGGTTTTGACTTTGAGGCCTTGCCATAGCAACACCTCAAAGCTTCACCTTCCAGTCCTTAGCTTTACTATCTTTTTGATCCTTCAGCGCATGCATCCTCCTTTTGACTCCATTAACCCTGGAAATGCACTGATCTAAGATCGAGCTTGTGAATGTTATGATCAAAACCACTCTCAACACTTTGAATGAAACCCTAACTACTAACCCTAGCTTAAAAAACTAACCTTGCTAATCTACCGAATGCTGCCGTCATCTCTTGCTATTAAACCTTTTGTGCAGCTAACGTTTCATTTATGAGCAATTGAATGGTTGTTTAAGGCATTATTTAATGAAGTGTTGATTATCACATTGAATGCCACGTTTTCTTAACATTTATTGAAGAAGTGACATTGTATATCATTGCTATTTTATAAACATTGACTTCGTCAATATTTATTATTCAATTGCTTATATGTATCTCAGATAGTCATTAATTATATGAAGTACTAACCAAGTGAGTAAGCTTGCATATATATCTCTTGTTGCTTTGTCTCGGGCAGCTACATCTCATTTTGGTTATACTTCTCTTTATTGGCTGGTTAGCCGAACTATCTGCTCGGTGGTGACTTGTGAGGGGGGAATTTATAACTTATCCTACAATCCTTTGCCTTCTCAAAACCCCAGGTCACCGGGGACGTCTCCCTGGGCCTTACCTCCCTAAATAGAAAGAACCTTCCCATCGAGGTGACATTGGGTGGGATTGGTTCCAGTTACGCCAGTTTGCCTCTTCACATCTATCTTTATCCTAACTACAAACTGTGCAATAATAGGGCCCATGACTCGGAGGTCCTTGAGTGGTTGTGAGTACTATCTCACATTTATTGATGACTACTCGAGGAAGACTTGGATCTATTTCCTGAAGGCCAAGAGTGAGGTCTTCACACGGTTCCAAGAGTTCAGAGCTCTTCTGGAGAACCAATCGGGAAAGAGGATCAAAGTCTTGCGGTCGGATAACAGGGGAGAGTATTCCTCGATGTTAGAATTAGGGCAGTAAAGCAAAACAATAGTGTCTTTTAAATTTCAGTGAGAATAACAACTAGGGCATATATTCACAAAACAAATCTAAACTGTATGAATAGAGAAAACAAAAGCATGAGTACCCAGATCTAAGCTAGTTTAGATATAGCCAAAGTTAGAGAGTAGATCTAGAATAAACATTAGTTCAGATCTATAATGATGGAATAAAACTTATACTAATCTATAGATCTAAACTCAATACAATCTGATCATGAGCAGTAAAACAAACTACATAAACAAAAGTAAGAACCAAACTCAAGCTACAGTCCAGATCTGATAACATTCAATGCTGATACATAAATCTAGATAGATCAAAAACAACACAAAACTCAAAGCTAAATCCAGATCTGAAGATGAAAAGTTGAATAGATAACTTACCTTGTCCTGAAGTCTTACCTCTGCAGAGGTCATAGCCACACACTAGAGATGCAAAACCATTTGTAGTTATGCTCAGACAAAGTCCAACTCATAGATCCACCATATAGGTTGGATCTCTTGCCAAGAGAAAACCCCAGACAAACATAAACAAGGATAAGGGGTTTTAGGTGGGGAAGCTTGGTGGCAATACTTGTTCATTCATGTTCAAGGTGACCTTATTAACTTTATCATCATTGCATATGGGATACATCCCTTATGTGGTCATGTTCTCCTTCAAGGAGGGTCATACACCAACAAAATACTTGATCGAGGATCAAGTTGCCCCATAACTTTTCTGGGGTCTTATCCACCAAGGTCCAAGACCAAGGATCAACCCATGCCCTAGGCATGGGTACCCTGGACCATGTCCAGGGGCCCTAGACTTATATAGGGGCTTTAATTACTTGGTCCCAGACCAAGAACTTATCCACCAAGGTACAAGACCAAGGATCAACCCATGCCCCAGGCATGGGTACCCTGGACCATGTCCAGGGGCCCTAGACTTATCTAGGGGTTTTAACTGCTTGGTCCCAGACCAAGAACCCCAGTCATATACTAGGGGCCCTCTTAGGGGTCTTTTTCCATGGCACTGACTGTTTGGTCCTAGACCAAATACCCCAGGAGTGCACTGGGGGCCCTAGGTCTCGGCTAGGGTCTTTGCCATCCTCCCGGAGAATGGCTCTTGCAGCTGCTATAAATTTAACACTCGAGACAGTTTGTAGACTTCTCTGCCCAACATGGCATTAGAAGACAGATGACCGTACCCTACAACCCCCAGCAGAACGCTGTTGCCGAGAGGAAGAACCGGGCCATTACCGGTGCAGCGAGATCCATGCTGCATGATCAGAGTTTGCCTTTGTACTTATGGGCAGAGGCATGTGCTACTGTAGTTTACCTGCAGAACAGGAGCCCGCACATGATATTGGGGAAGATGACTCCTGAGGAGGCCTTCACTGGTAGGAGGCTCGATGTCCAGCACATCAGGATCTTTGGGTGCTTGAATTTCTCTCATGTCCCCTCCGAGAGGAGGACAAAGCTAGACCCACAGCCCAACAGGGGATTCTAGTTGGATACTCAGAGGTGTCGAAAGCCTATCGCATCTACATTCCGCCACTTAGGAGAGTGGTGGTGAGCAGAGATGTCAGATTTGAGGAGGATAGGGCTTTTGCGGGATCTCTTGAGTCGAGAGTTGGAGTTGAGGATGATGCAGAGTCGTCGATTACAGTCTCAAAGGGAGCACAACCTCAGATTTCAAGTACACCAGTATCAGGGGTGACAGGGTCACCATGCACAGCGTCAGGGTCACAGTCAGAGCATGTTCAGTCAGATGGGGCACAGACTTCAGAGGGAGCACAAACTTCAGGATCTCAGAGTGTTGAGACGAGTCCTGAGGCAGTCACTCTTGGGCAGAGAGACCTTACTTCTCCATTGACCACTTCAGGGAAGAGGAGACCTAGATGGTTTCAGGAGACCCTGAAGGAGGCCAAAGGGAATGTAGGGGAGCCCAAGAGCCAGATCAGAGAGAGCAGGCCACCAGTCAGATTTGGAGCATACTTAGCACTTGTGACTAGTATCAGGGATACTGAGCCACAGACTTTTGCACAAGCAGTGGACCATCAGGTCTGGAGAGAGGCAATGGTAGAGGAGTATGACTCCATTGTGCGCAATGATGTCTGGGATGTGGTTCCGAGGCCAGTGGGGAAGTCAGTTGTGACTTCCAGGTGGTTGTACAAGACCAAGATGGCTGCAGATGGCAACATTGAGAAACACAAGGCCCGTTTTGTGGCGCGAGGCTTCTCACAGATTGAAGGAGTCGATTATGACGAGACTTTCTCACCAGTTGTGAGATACACCTCTATCAGGACTATCATTGCCATAACAACAGAGATGGGTTGGCGCATTCACCAGATGGATGTGAAAACCGCATTTCTGAATGGCTTTATTGAGGAGGAGGTGTACATAGAGCAGCCACAGGGGTTTGAGGTGAGTGATAGGGAGACTCACGTGTGTCTTCTGAGGAAGGCACTATATGGTCTGAAGCAAGCTCCCCGAGCTTGGTATTCACGCATTGATACTTATTTGCTTCAGATGGGCTTCGAGAAGAGCGACGCTGATCCGAACCTCTATTTCATCATTAGGGGTGAGGAGACGCTCATTCTCATTTTGTATGTGGATGATTTATTCATTACTGGAGCCGAGGATCTCATAGCTGAGTGCAAGCTGGGACTTGCATCAAAATTTGAGATGAGTGATATCGGATTGATGCACTACTTTTTGGGTATAGAGGTATGGCAGGAGGAGGGTCACATATTTCTTAGGCATGGGAAGTATGCAACAGATATTTTGAGCAGGTTTCAGATGGAGGACTGCAAACCCATGTCTACACCTATGATCACCAACTGGAAGAAGCTTAGTGCTTCAGATAGCCAGTTGGTGGATGCCACAGTATACAGGCAGTTGATCGGTTCACTCATGTATCTGGTTAACACCAGACCAGATATATGTTTTGCTGTGATCACTCTCAGTTAGTACATGGTTGAGCCGAGGAGTGTTCACATTGTTGGGGCAAAACACGTCTTGAGATATATTGCTGGGACAGTGGACTATGGCCTAGACTATATTAGAGGAGATGGAGTCAGTTTGGTTGGCTACACAAATTCAGACTGGGCAGGATGTGCTGTTGACAGGAAAAGTACCTCAGGGTGCTACTTCAGTTTGGGGTCAGGACTTGTTTCCTGGTTCAGCCGGAAGTAGAAGTTAGTTGCTTTGAGTTCGGCTGAGGCAGAGTATATGGCGGCCAGTCAGGCCAGTTGCGAGGCCATTTGGCTTCGTAAGATGCTGGTTGGTTTTTTTGGTCAAGAGATGCCACCGACTGTCATTCACTGTGATAATCAGAGTTGCATAAAACTCTCTGAGAATCCAGTGTTTCATGATCGGTCGAAGCATATTGAGATAAGGTACCACTTCATTCGTGACTGGGTTCATAGAGGGGTAGTTCAGTTGCAGTATGTATCGACAGATGACCAGGTTGCAGATATTCTCACCAAGGCCCTACCACGGGGCAAACATGTCTACTTCAGAGACAAGATGGGCTTGGTGAGGAACACCTTCCTCTGTAAGAGGGAGTGTTGAGTTTTCTACCTTGGGAGGTGTTCCCCATGTGCTTTTGCTCTCCTTAGCACATGTGGGATGGACATTACACTTTGTACCTTGTACTTTTGTTTAATTTCACTTTGACTTAGGAGTTTTAAGTCAAAAGTCAAATTTAGTCATTTTTGGCCTAAAATGACTATTAATTCACAAAGGGGGTGAATTAGAGACATAAAGTTGACTTAGGAAACTTAACCCAAAGTGGGTTATTGATTTAGATATTTTTGGGGAGATCTCAACCATCGATTAGATGGGAGATGAGATGATCTCCACCATTCATATTTTAGGTTTCCTTATGGATGTCTAAGAAGGGCGCAAAGGGTGAAGGAGGCATTCATTCTTCTTTTGTTCATTGTGAGAGGAGCACTTGGAGGATGAGCATGAGGTTTGTTGCATGAGGTTACTTGAGCTTGGGCGCTAGCTTTCATGGAGGAAGGCTACCAGCTACTAGCCTTGTTTATTTAGTGGAGAGGTTTCACTTCTATGGAGGGCGCATTGGCAGATTGAGGCACATCAGTTGTGGGAGGACTTCTAGCCATCAGATTGCAGTGAGATCAGTTGCAGAGGGAGGCCATCCGACAAAGCTTCATTCCTGTGGAGGGGTTTTCAGATCTGAGCTCACAGTTAGATTTTGGAGCAGTTTCAATGGTTTTGCTAGCTTGTATGTGGGATACACCTTTCTGGGGCACACTTGGAGGCTTTGGGCTTGTATATCAGCTCAGATCGAGCTGCTATTGTATCAGGTTCCATTATATATTGTACTTGCTGTATTCCACCTTCTGCTTTCCTCATATATACATATATATTCCAAACTGGTTTTCCCTGGGGTTTTTTTATCCAGGGTCAGGTTGATCAAAAATACCTATGTACAAAAATGCATGTGTTAGTGTCTTAGATCTGTTTATTTTCAATTGTAAAGATCTTTAGGTGTGTTGTATTTATTTTGGAATGCATGTACTAATTTCTGGTTACTAAAACTACATGCAAGAGCACCCAAAATCGCAAATATAACCATAACAAATCAGCAAGAAGTTCTTGGACTGTTGGCTGTTATAAAACAACAACATATACTTTATCAGACAGTTGAAACTTAGAGCCTAACTGTGGTCAAAGACAGATCCAATAGGCAAGCTTGATAGGACCTGAAAATCTTCAATATATATATATATATATATATATATATATATATATATATAACGGACGCTTCGCTTCCGAGGATTTTTGGAAAATGACGCTTCCCACGCTCTCGCTTTCTAAAACGCTCCTTCTTTTCTCCCGCTTCGTGCAACATTGGGTCCTGCAGCAACAAGAAGTACGCCCTCCATGGGCTCATAAGTCTCAAGGATCATAGCGATGTCAATCACATCTAATAATCAAGTTGCCCAAACATGTGCATCAAACCCCCCCGTTAGATAATAAGGAAAAAAGAAAAACATTGTACTTTTTAAATTTTTTCTATCAACTAGATCAACATAGAAGATAAACAGATCTGTCACAAACAATGAACTATAACTTACCTCCAGAATCAAATGAGAGATGTCCCTGTGACATGTATAGATGTATGCCTCTGTAAGTATGCTCAGATGAAGTTTAGGTTCATGGATCAAACCTCTAGGGTTTGATCTCTGTCAAAAGAACTTAGGGACAGTTTTGCCATGGTTAGTAAACCCCAATGGAGACAACAATAATCCAAAAATCATAAAAACAAATAACCCCAATAGGAAAACAAATGAACAGTGATAGCACAGCAAGGAAAACAATCACTAGAGAACCTTGAGATCTGGAATACAAGTGTTAAACCCTCCAATAAGCAAACACACACAAATGTGAAAAACCAGTGGCTCCATAAGCAAATAAACTTAGATCGGAAGCACCATAAGCAAACAACTCAAATCTGGAGAATAGGTGGCACCGCAAGCAAACAACTCAGATCTGGAGATGGCACCACAAGCAAACAAAACAGATCTGGAGAAATAGGTGACACCATAAGTAAATAACTCAGATCTGAAGTAGGTGGCCCCATAGGAAAAATAAAACTCAGATCTGAAGTAGGTGGCCCCATAAGCAAAATAAAACTCAGATCTGAAGTAGGTGGCCCCATAAGCAAAATAAAAACTCAGATCTGAAGTAGGTGGCCCCATACACAAAAGAAAACTCGGATCTGGAGTAGGTGGCCCCATAGGCAAAATAAAACTCAGATCTGAAGTGGGTGGCCCCATAAGCAACATAAAATTTAGATCTGAAGTAGGTGGTCCCATAAACAAAATAAAACTCAGATCTGAAGTGTAGGAGGCCCCATAAATGAAACAACAATACCCTCCACAACAGGGACAACAATTGAAAAGGCCGCGACACACTCATAAGTGCTAGGAGGATCTGCGACACACTTAACTAGCTGAGGAGAGGTCCGTGGCAGCTACATGAAGGTCCGCCGCTCTTAATAAAAGGCCTTCAACAACCAAGCAAGTAATCCACAACAGCATATACAACTAGGGAGAGAGAGGACTGAAGTGTCTCCTTAATAAAAACTGAACTGATGTTCCCAGCCAAACAATACCTCAGTTATGAAGGAGAGAAATCACAAGGTACCATCACCAATAAAGAACAAACTGAGGTAGCCGCAGTAACAATAGGAATAGGAGCAAAGAGTGGAGTGAGTGTAGGTGTAAAGCTAGAGGGGGTAGGGTCTTATTTATACTTAGGGAGAGGGGTTAGGGCAATTAAAAAATAAAATTAAATAATGACATTTAATTAATATAAATATTAATTAAATTGTCAATTAAAATCAAGACAAATTAAAAACCCCAATCACATAAATAAAACCCTAACCACATAAGTAAAATCCCCATCACACAAAATAAAACCCATTCACATAAATCAAGAGAGAACGAAGGGTTACCTTTTAAGACAAAGTCAAGGGGAGTTACATAATGGCAAAACATGTCCACATGAGTCTCATAGTGACCTATAGACTTTATCATCACTGCATAAGGGGGTACATCAACAATGTGATTAGGTCCATCTTCATAGACACTCCTAGATACATCACAGGAGAGAGGAAGAGGATCACACATCAACATATCTTGGTATTACACCAAGATCTACTTGGTCAAGAACCAGGTTGCCCTAGAACACATCTGAGGGCCCTAGAACACATCTAGGGTCTTATCCACCAAGGTACAAGACCAAGGATCAACCCATGCATTAAGCAAGGGTTCCCTGGAACATGTCCAGGGGCCTTAGACACATCTAGGGACTTATCTCAACCACCAAGGAACATATCCAAGTATCAATCCAAGCACCGAGCAAGGATTCCCTGGAACATATCCAGGGGCCCTAGACACATCTAGGGACTTACTGCTTGGTCCAAGACCAAGAACCCCAGTCATCTACTGGGGGCCCTCACAAGGGTCTTTCTGCTTGGTTCTAGACCAAGAACCCCAATCATCTACTGGGGGCCCTCACAAGGGTCTTTCTGCCATGGCACTCACTGCTTGGCACCCACTGCTTGGTATCATACCAAGAAACCTCAGGAGTGTGCTGGGGTCCTAGTCTATAGCTAGGGTCTTTTCCATCCTCTAGAGAATGGCTCTTGCAGCTGCATTAATTTCAACACCCCCTTTATCCAAACAAATGCTCAAGGACGTTATGCAGTTTAACAAGCCAGGTTTGGAGAGTGTCTCAGGACGTCCTATTGGGCTAATCCTCCTCAGGTTTGGGGTGTTTCCCAGGTGAAGACCAATCTAGGTCATGTAGATGTATGAGATGGTGTACATAATGTTTAGGCAAGGGGTGCAGTGATAACAGGGAAATGTAGGTCTTACTTGTGGGTGCCTCTGTAGAGGGTGAGCTGCACCTTTTCATGGATGCCATTGTTTCCTAGCCCCATTAAATGCCTTTTACTCTTTGTCTTATTGCTTTTTCTTTTCAAGAGAATAGTTGGAGGACACTGTTCGGGCGTGGTGACTGTTACCGCCTTATACACACTTGGGATACGTGGAAGAAATCTTCAATCCACTCGGTGTGTCCTTGGGGGCAAGTGAGAGTTAAGGCGCTGTCACCTAATCCTCAACTCCTCTGTGTAGGCCAACTCCTAGCGAAGCCAAGGGGGGTAGTCCCTAACAAATATACGAAGGCTTGAAACTAATCTAAGTACAAGAATTGAATCTAGGAGTTTAACTTTCATTAACCAACATAAAGCAAAAGCATACACAGATCAATTATTCACCACAAGATACATAAAACATATACTTGCATAAAAAGGATACTTGAGACACAATGTTAGATGCAAGTAAAATCAAATTGCTTCAAATAAATGAGTGAAATAAAATGTGTGAAGCATATGGCTTTGCAAATGTATAAATGAGACCAGTGCCTTAAAGGTATCGTGGGCAATGATGATCGTGTGTTTTATTAAGGTTTATTGATGGTAGGTGTTATCGCACGGTTTGTAGAAAAGATTGAAAAGCTTGAGTCAAGGGCAAGACCGGCGTAACAGGAGCTTCCCCACCCAATGTCACCTCGATGGGGAGCTCTTTCTATTCTGGAGGGCAAGTCCAAGGGAGACGTCCCTAAT
>ML829664.1:86408-96995 GCA_009831015.1 Picea engelmannii
TTTTTAGGGAATTTCCTAAAATTTAGGAAATTAGCGTTTAAAAGCTATTTAAGGAGAATTTTGAGAAATTGATGCATGGAAAGTGAGAGGAATAGAGTGAGAAAAATAAGTCTTGAGTGGCTAAACTTTCTCCAGGAAATGCCACCTCACCCATGTGCCACCTCTTTAGCTTAATTAATTCTCTTTTAATGCATAATCCTTGGAAAATGCGGCCTTGTTCCAGATGCCATGTAGATGCTACATCACCCAGATACTCTACCACATGTCAGAATCTGAGCCTGCGACTTGTCACTGCTAGAGATGACAATGATTGCTAAAAACAAAAATTTCCATAAATGGCCATCCAGTCCCAAAAATTTGAAAGTTGTCGAAACTGACCCAAACTCTCCAAAAAAGCTTGAGATGACTACGAGACCACCACCATGTGCCCACTACTAAAATAGAAAGTCCCCACATGTCCACGATATCATACTCATTGGATTCGGTTTTCTGCAAGGAATCCAAATCTATAATCAAAATCGACATGCGAGCCTTGATGCTAACCTGCTAAAAATAGAAATCTGTGAAAAATCATCCCAAGGATCAATAATATGCGCTCAGAATCTGAATCTGAGGCCTGGAGCTCAAACTACTAAAAATAGAAAGTTCTTGCATGTCGCTCATAAAAGTGCCATCGGGCCTAGAATCATGCAAGGACCATCCCTGTATGCTTGGAACTACTCCAAACTCTCCAGAAACCCACTCAAACCGTGTCTCATAAAAAGTAGCAACATTTGCTGTATGTAGACATCTCTCTCAAAATGCATGGGAAACCAAGCTAACTCTAACTCTGAACAAAATAATCATGTACCGATCATATACATGTCTCTGATGGGAACCAACCTCTTGCTCAACACAAGTGCTAAACTTTGGGAGAATCTCAGAATGCCAACCAAAATAATGCATGCTGGCCTTTGACCCTCAAGATTTCCAAGGGTGGAAATCTAGGGGTTAACAAGTCCTCATGTGATGGACAAGTGAAGAGTTAGGATCAAATGAGGAAAAACAAAAGTATTTGTACATGCTGGATGTAGTTTGTACACCTTCTTGCCTGACATACAATGTTTAGCCAATCTGCTTTTCTATATGTCTGTGCTTTAGTTGGCATGGAACTATGATATCATATATGCTCTAACGTAGATCATTGACCCAGTGATGGTGTCTACTAGTGTAGTGGCTTTCTATTGTAATTAGTCTGCTTTGATTATTTTAAATACAAAATTGGCAAGTGTGCATCAATTAATTTCTGTTTGTTTTAACATGTTCTGGGCACCTAATAGTGAGGTCCACAAGGTTGGCTTCATCTATGTTTCAAGTTTCAACTTGATTATCCCAGATAAGATCCAAGTTTTAGCCATTTAGGCTTTGTGAATGCACTAGGAAACGATTCCCACACTTGCAGATATACATGTATACATAAAAGATGGGCATCTCCATTCATCTAACTAGATTAAAAAGTATAAAGTGACTACAATTTCAAAATTAAGAGACATATTTTTGTACCCTTTTTTGCATTTCACTGTAAGTTGAGCTAAACTTTTAAGTACACAACATAAATAACATACTCATAAATATTAATTGATAATGTGAGGCACCTTTTGTTTCATTTGTTTTTTAATAGGTTGGACAGATTGCACAAATATATGTCACAAGAATAGCCCAGACAAGTTATTGACAATAATGCCACACCATCATTTCCAAATATATTAGTTAAGTATTAACATTTTTAGTTCTAATTTCTGACACTTCAGAAATGAAATAATCCGTGCAAAACTTGTATGTCGAATTAATACCCTCCCTATATGGGACAGATTACATTAAGACTAACATATCTGCATATCTGCAGGATATAGATCAGAATTTCACATCTGACAGTCCCAATGAATTTTGAAATTGTGTCAAATCTATTAATTCAAATGGGACATTAATGCTACACACAACACTTGTGGTTTTGTGCATGAAATATTGACATTAATTTCATTGATACATGTAGTCAAAGATGACTGAACAACATATAATGTAACATGAACAATATTATTAAGGCTGGCCGCTGGTTATCAATTATCTCCTAGCATTTGTAAGTGTCAACAGAGCACTGCACATGCCTGTGTGCACATAACCAGGTAAAATTGCTGTGGCAAGTATTTCCAATGAGTGTGTACTTGATTTTTCCCTCCTCTTTTTGTATTCTATTTGCTCGTGCTTTCTGTTGCATAGTATTGAATTTCTTATGTGTTAAAAAAATATACGTTTGAGTAAAATATGACAAGAGCTGTATATACTGAAATGTTATATTATGTCTTTCATTAACAGTCCTTCAGAAGTGCTTTTCTTTAATAGAAAGATGAATAAGACAATTTTCACTGGTAAAAGACATGTAAAGATTAGTCGTTTACCATTTTAAACAAATTTGACAAATATGCAAAGAAAGGCATAGAATGATGATATGAGTGTATGCATCAACTGTAAGAAATTAATGTTCGTATCTGTCTCTTCTAAATGGAAAAACATTTTGGTGCAGGTATCGGGAGTTTCAAATTCCCAGCCCATCATTATTAATCAGGAGATCTCTGCCACTCCTATACATGCAAACATAACTAGCAAATCAATGGGGGCTACTACACATCAGGTTATTTCAAGTAGTTTTAACAGAAAACTTCATCCAGATACAGTTGCAGGAGGTCTCTTTGATAGTGAAGCTGGACTATCCACCTCTATAATAAATGAATACCTTAGTTTACACTCTCAACCTGTGGATGGTTCTCACATTGCCAAAGGTGGTAGTTTCAATGAAAATGCAAAAATAAAAAATTCAATAAATCCTGAACAAATAAACTCTTCGATGGAAGGTAAACAAGATCAATACCAATCTGGTTCAAGCTACATGAGCAGAAAATTCAATGTAACAGAAATTTCTGAAGGCGTTTTTGAAAATAAGGAAGCTTCAACTTCTTCTAGATTACAAGAATCTACTCCTGCATTGTCACTGCCTACTGGTCAGACTTCTGAACACACAAATGATGCCGACAAAAGAAAATCTCAGAGTATTGGCAGCAAGAGAGAAAAAGGCATAGCTACTCAAGAACCTGGAAAGGATCTTTTTGGTTCAAGCAATTTCAGTGGGCAATTTCATGGGGCTTTATTTTCCGGAGGCCTCTTTGATGATGAAGATGAATTAGTTTCCTCTAGTCCATTGGAGTCTGTTCATGTTTGGTCACAACCATCTGTTCCGGAGAGATTATATGGTTCTAATTCAGAGGCAAAGAAAAATGAACTAAGTCCATCTAGCAGCATGAGCAGTACTGCAAATCTATCCGAATCTAATTCATCAGATAAAATAATCACAACTGATATTCAAGTCCCTGCAGAAATTAGATCTCAATTTTCAGGTACAGAACAACATGAAAAGACACTGGGTTTAAATAACGAGTTTGCCACTGGAGCATCTCAATTTCCAAAATCAAATAATGTCAGGCAATCTCTGAAGGAAAGGCTATCACTATTGCAGAAAGGTCTCTTTGACAGTGGAGAAAATGATGAAGATGACGATCCTAGTGATCCTTTCAGGGCACCATCTTCCATAGGACAGAAACTGAGATTAAATGATAGGGCCCTTGACAGTGACAGTAATATTCTGCAAGAGTCATCTAAAGATGCAGTTGAGTTTAATATTCCAAATACAAAGCTTACAGATTTTTCAGAGCCACATAAGGTTGAGCAATTGCATAGTACAGGAGCATATGGAAGAACTGAAGGCACATTAACCATTGGTGATTGTCATTCAAATATAATTGGAGTCAAAAGCCCAGTAGTTGGAGGAAGCACATCTGATTCAGATGACAGCAAAAAGTTTGCAACACCTGTGAATTTGACTGTCAAATATGCATTGGATCCAAAAACGGGTCCTTTTTCCTCACCTGTAATGCCATCCCGTAAAGAGGATCCACTTCATGACTTTGTAACTGCAGTGTCCACAAAAAATCACTCGAATTATGATTCAGATTCCTGGTCAAGCTCCAGTAGTGAGAAAACTATCAAAAGTTCTATGCTAGATGTAAAAGCCAACACACTCATAAATTCTGGAATAAATAATAGTTCTTGTGAAAAAGTAGTTTTAGAGGCCAAAGGCATTTCAGATCCAGCAGGAGACTCTACTTCCGTGCTACGGGAGGAAGAGTCTGTACATTCAACTCAAGGTGGCTCACTTTTGGACCCTACTCATGGTGGTGCAAAGTACTTTTCAAAGAAACAAGAATATTCTGAGAAAGATGACTCCTCTCTTCCTGTTAGCCTAGCAGAATTTGAAACTCTTCCAGTTGATCAGCATGTGGATGGAAGAAGGTTTGTAATAGAAACTCAAGAAGCCTTTGTTATTCTTGTCACTGTTGTTTCTAATTTATTTTTTGGTCCTCTCATTTTATTTTTAAATCTTGGTTCAATATGCTTTTAAACAGAATTGATGATTGATCTGCTGACAACTTTAGATAATTGTAAAAGGGCATCATCAAGTTTGTTGTAGAAAGTCCAGTCATCATTTGTGGCTTGGATAGACCTTATTCTTGTTGGCAAATGATTTAATTGCTCATTAATTTGTTGATATTGTTATGTAATGAGATTTCATGTTTTATGTAATGACATATCATTATGATTAACATACTTATAATCTAGTTCTAATTGGATAGGTTGATCTTTGGACTACGGACTAATCCCTATATAGTATCTCTGTCTGAAAGCCTTTTTGAAAGGCACTATGCTTGCCAAGCTCTATATATTATACTCGATACTGGATCACTCAATGTTTGTCATTTGTCTTATGTGTCACTTCTCTGTCTTCAATCAAATCGTTTTCTTACCTACATATTTCAATTATATTCTATATCATCCTTTTTATCCACATCCAGTATGATTTGTAAATGGAAAGACCTTGAAAAGTTGCTTGGTAGTCAACTTGGTGCACGAGTGATGTTGAGCTGTGATAGCAACAAATGGAACAGAATTTGAGTGGATTGGCATGGAGTTGTTTGAGGAGAAGACAATACTCAAATTTGGATAGTTCCTGCCCAAAACTTCCTGCTGCTGCTCAGTTCTGTTCCAGAAAAGTTAAAGAGACCCACGCTTCTTGAAAACATCCAAGGACATCAAAGACATTTTTGGGGAGGTTTTCCAACTTGGACTCTGCAAATTTTCTCTGGTCACTTCCCAACTACTTTTGGGAATTAGAGGAAACATTTTTTGCAAATTTCCTTTATGTTGCAGGTTGGTCCTGTCGCCCTCTGAAAATGCAAGGGTCATTTCTCATTTTCATGGGCTTTCTTTTCTCACCAGTGTAGCAAAAGATCCTTGGTGTTCAGTGGCAGTTATAGGTTGTGGGGAGAGATTTGGAGCCCATGCATCTACAATGTCCTGATTTTGGGACATTATAACATTACAACATTACAAAGTGTTATGCCTACCTGAGTAGCCAAATAGGGGTGACAGAGAGTTCGAGAGATATTGAGGGGTTTTATTGGGCCCAACTTGCATTGTTCATCATCGGGATCCACTCTGCACAACTTGGCTTTGGTTCCATTGCATTTCGACGATTTCTGTAATTTTGAGTTATTATGGGTCATATCTTAACTAAATTCACTAAGAAGGTCATAATGGGCATATTACTTGGAGAAACCTCTTAGTGTAATAGCTCATCGGAATTGGGAGGAAGAGCATTACAGGATAAGATGATGAGAAGTGACTTTCAATGGCTTGAGAAGCCATAAGGATGGATAAATCACTTTTTAGACTTAAAATGGTTAATTAATTAATTAATTAAGTGATTTAATCAAGGAATAATAAAACAAGGTAAAAGTCACTTGGAGGGAAAAGGTCAACAATGAATTAGGGTTTCGGGAAGCTATGAAGGAAGGGTAAAGCAACCTAATTTGGAATTATGTTATGATTTGATGTTGAGGTATTTGCAAAGGAGGAGGAAATTGACCCCCTTGTTGTTTCTGCATTTCTGGAGGAAACCACCACCATTGATCGGTTTCAGTGTTGAGAGACACACCCTAGCTTATCGGAGATACCATCCAGGTATTTCATCGTGGGTTTCGGGTATCCAATTCAGTGATTGCGTAGCTCAGCCAGTGGGGGCGGAAGGGTTAGAGAGAGGGTTTGTGTGGCCGCACGAGACAGTTTAGTATTTTGCAAATCCCTTCCGACCCATTAGAGAGCTAGCCAGGGCGTACCTTTTGAGCCACCTGTTGTCAGTTTCCGAGATGGAATCTCCTAGAATGCAGCATACAATCAGTTAGGGCGCAACTCTTGAGGAAGCACATTTGGGGTTCCAGGGGGTATTCCAGAGCAGATCCAAGGAAACCTTTCCGACCCATTACAGAGGAGGTTAGGACGATCATTTTGAGTCATACATTGTCAGATTCCGCTGGTGGGATCACTAGGGCGCACTCCCACAACCCATGAGGTGCGCAAACCCCCAGGGGGTGACATCCGGAGCTTCAAAGGTCGAATCTTCAGTCCGTCAGTCACCAGGATCAGCTTAGAGGCCAGGGTGCTTCTTTTCAGACAATTTCTAGTTCATTTCGACCGGTATAGCCATCAGGGTGAGTTTTCCAGATTTTGCAGCAGTTACCGTGATCTTTTGGACTGCTTTTTGTCGATCTATCTGTGCATGCACATATCAACCTTCATTCTTCTGATCACGAGTATTTCTTGTTAGTTGATTTGTATTCCAATGACGATCCATGAGATCTAACTGATGATTAGTATATCTGCTTCCAGCTTATTATTGTATTTCCTGCTTTTTCCTCATTATATATATCAGTGAGCTGTGTTGTCCTTTCTTTCGTATGCATTATCTTTATACTACTAAAAGGAATAATGAATGAAACACACATGCGGAAATCACCAAGCATGTTCACACATTAACTGAAATGCATCCAGAAACCCCTAGAGTATCAGACTTCAGTGACAAAACCGTAGTTCAACAGTAGATATCCAGATCAACTGGATCAGGGATATTTTAGTGTCTTGCTATAGCTTGCTTGAGTACTCTTCATCATCCAGGGTAAGGACAATGGTGTGGAGGAGTATTGATGGCTTGATGGAGACTTTTCCAGAGACATATTTCACCTTGAGGTTCTACTTGGACACACTTGACACTCGTTGGAGACAGGGTTACATGACTTATATCATGTTTTGTTGCATCATTGATGGAGAGCTTTGTTCTTTGGTTGAAGCTAGGGCTCAGGACATGTGAATGGAATATGCAAGCAAGAAGCAAACCATAGAAGATGAATTCTCTACCTCAGGATGTGTCCAAGGCATATTTTATGGTGAGGTAGGTGTCAAACACAACCCAAGAAGAAAACGCCCTACCTTATGGAGCACTAGATCATAACACGTGGTAAGTGAAGGGGTTAATTGTTGATTTTTCTATATGAGATAATATGAAATGATATATGATCGATGTATTATTACAATGATGAGTGTTCCATATATAGAGAACATATGGTGACCATCCATGAAAGGATGCGTCCCTTGGATAATAAATAACTACTTATTTATTATACATATTTATACCTTGTATTATAAATATTATGTCATATATATATATCTGGAAGAATGTCTTCTTGATGTTGTCCACAAACCAAAGTTACAAAAATCGTATCGGCGAAAAAATCGCCGGGGGTCCAGAAAACATTGTTTTGTATTTATCGCCAAAACATAGACAATATATCGACAAACTTAAAAATATACAAAAATATTCATTTTTTTAAATATTTGAAACATTTAAAGCAACAATAGCATCAAATAGACAGATTGCCACATGAATATGGAAAGAAAATTGATATATAAGATATATAAGATGTCTAATGATACATCACACATAAAAAATGAATCATGTCCTGAATCCTGATTCCCGAGTCATCAAAATCAAAACATATAATAAGTGTATCTCATGAGTCATCTACAATGAAATCATGTAAATACTAAATAAACTATCGATTCCCTCTACCCCTTTTACAGGCAAAGGTAATTGCTGCAGAAAGTGCTTTTCCTCTAGCACTAGAAGTAGGTGCCCTTGAGGCATGTGCGCCTCGTACTGGAGTCAAACGTCCTCTAGAAGAACTAAAATACCCTCGAGATCGATGTCCCATATAAGAAGGTAGAGGAGGTAGACTGCTAGTGCTACCACTGGGCCTATCTCCCTCTGACTGTGACTGTGGCTCTGCTGGTGGCACACTTGCAGACTCGGCATGAAACTGAATATCCTCTGGCACATCCTGATCCAAGTCCTTAGAGATACCATGATCATCACCACTATCCTCTAACCAATCAAGGGCGGTCTCAATAACAGGTTCCTCAACCTCCACCCTCCATGCAACAATGGTGTTAATCCCATCCAATGAAATGGCCTTCGCATCAATTTTTTTCTCAAGCTGCTTCACCCACAACCTGAGATTGTAGTAGACGTAGACCAAATCATTAAGGCGTAGGGTATCCAAATTGTAAGAGGATCATAAATTAATTTATTAGAATGTAAAGGAGCATAAAATTTAAATGACAATTTAATAATTTATAATTTTATAATGAATTTAAAATTTCATTTGAAATTCTCTAACCTGTTGCTTTTTGGTGTGTATTTTTTCAAATACACTCCAGTTGCGCTCACAACCATAAGAGCTACATGTTTGGCTAAGCACTTGAATTGCCATCTTCTATAGAATAGGTACCTTTGCGCCATAGTTTTCCCACTAAGTATCTACAACGAATTAGAGAAACATAAGAGAAGACAAATTGAAATTTGAAAAATGAATTTTGAAACTTAAAAGTTAAAACAAGGTGAAACTTACTTGGCATTATGTTCTTCATGTCATTTATGGCCATCTTAAACCCAAATAAGCCAATGGACCTCTTATAGAGTTCCAACTCTTGGGAAAGCTCTAATCGGTCAGCTGCACTTGGCACCATCCTCCAGACACACTCAAAGAAGCCAGACATAATCTCTGAATCAAACTTGAAGCCATAGGTGTAAGAGAATGCAGGGTTGAGGTATAACCCTGCAGCATGAATGGGGCTATGGAGTGTGTTGTTACATCGGTCATCAATCACCATCCATATTATTTCTTTTCTCTCATGCCCTTGATCCCCCTTGTCCACATAATAAGCACAAATGGACTCTTTGGCCCTATCCATGGCCTCGTATAGGTAGCCCATTATGGGCTTGTCCCTGTCAACTATAAGCGAAGAACCTTTACCAAAGGTTCACTGATGGTGCACACCTCATTCACCACATCCCACAAGCTCTCCTGGTATGCAACTAGCCTTATAATGGCTTGCCCCTCTTGTTTACTGCTAAATGATAAAGCACGCCACTCAGGTGAAAGGAACATTGCTTGCAATTCCCACCTATAATTCAAAAGAGACCGAAGAGAAATAAAACTAGTGGCAAAGCGTGTGATGGCACGACGCACCAACTCTTTGTCACCTGTGAATTGTCTCATCAAGCTAAGTACAGAAACATGATTGTATATGAATTTTGTGATGCTCCTCGCTGAATCAATGGCATCCTTAATCCAATCAATCTTTCCCATATCCTCTAACATCAAGTCAAGGCAATGAGCGACACAAGGAGTCCAAAACAGTGTAGGATACCTGGACACAAGCATCCTACCAACAACCACATAATTTGCAGCATTGTCTATTATGTCTTGGACAACATGCTGCGGACCTACCTCTTGGATGAACCCATCCAAGAAGTCACAAAGTAATGCCGCATCCTTGACATGTGCAGATGCATCCACAGATTTCATAAACATTGTCCCCCTGGGACAATGAACCAAGAAATTGAGAAGGGTCCTACCCTTCCCATCAGTCCAACCATTTGACATCATTGTGCATCCTGTGAACTGCCATGAATCTCGAAGCTCCTGCAACCTCTGAGTGCAATCGGCCTTTTCATTTTGAAGGATGGGTCCTCTCAACTCCTCATAAGTGGGGGTCTTATACCCTGGGCCAACAATACTAATAGCCTCAAACATGGACACATAGAATGGGTTACTGGCAAAATTGAATGGAATATCACTCCATAGAAGACATCTACCCTCAAGTTTGTTCGCTTCTTCTTTCTCTTTTTTTTTTCAACATGGACTTGATAGACAGTTGTGCACCCCGTGTGGATCTTGGCATAAAAAATGGTGATGTTGCTGTAGGCATTACAGACCGTGAGGAGTGGATTTCACTAGACTCCACTCCCATTACCCCAAGAGTGTGTGTGCTTGACTTGGATCTTGAAGCCATTTCATTTTTCTTGGCTTCTGCGTACTTTTTGTTTTCTGCATAGTCTGTAGAAATTCTGAGGTCCTATGAGGCTGCCATCTAAGGTCTGTCTTTGACCTTAGTATGGCTGTAAGTTTCAACTGTATGGCTGTCTTCTTTTGCTGTTTTAGAACAGCAAACAGTCATCCCACTTTCTGCTCAATGTTTTATAGGTTAAGTGCTCTTTTAAGGTGCCCTTGCAAGTGTTTTCTTATCTCAATGTTAGCACATGCA
>ML829665.1:26775-57496 GCA_009831015.1 Picea engelmannii
CTGGAATCACCTATAGACCGTCCATCAGCGTGCCTCCATGATGAACATATATCTATGCACACTTTTTAATCACCATTTTGGACCCCCCCCCCCACCGTTAAAAACAAAACAGTCGAGGGGGTTCGGAATCCACTCTCAGCCATTGATCTACATGTCGCTAGATCAACCATCAATCTAAGAACGTTCTTTATTCTCCAAGCGCGAATGTATAAAAAACCTAGGCTTTAGCGATCTTTGTGGGTTTTTTGCGTTGTTTCCCTTGCTTTTGTCTCCATGGGGTTAGGAAAAACCACTCGGCGTCAACAACCATGAATTCTCTTTTCTTTTCCTTTCCTTGAAAATAATTTGTAGAGATGAAATATTATTTTCAAACCAAAATACACCCAGAGTGGAAAAATTTCCAGTCACCAGATGATCCTATGAATTATAGGGTTATAACATATTGTATATAGCTTTCTTTACAGATTTGATTGAGTTTTTAATTTTTTCTTTCTAGGGAAGTCACTTGAGAAAATAAGAACTAGAAGAGATGACTGTAATGAATATAATTAGAACTCTTTTTTGTTCCTTGCTCACCTTGTTTTCACAGAAGCTGAATATGTCATGTTCCACAACAAAAATTGGGTGACTATAATGAATGTATGACACTAACAAACCATCCAATACTTTGATCATTGAATAAACCTACCCATAAAAATTGAATGAATTTAGTTGATGACAAATCAATCCTAGATTCACTAAAACAAAAATGTCTGTGGGAGGTTTCCAATTACTTAATCAGATTATTAAAATATGAACATCATCATTGTCGTTCCCTTTGTGCAATTTGTGTTCCCTTTTTAGGTATTGTCATTCATTTGAATGGAACGCTTATCATTCCCTTGGTACGATTGTTGTTCCCTTCGTGGGTAGTGTCATTCATTTGAAAGTAACGATTGTCATTCCTTTTGTTGAGATTGTTGTTCCCTTTGTGGGTAGGGTTGTTCAGTCGAATGTAACAACTGTCGTCCCCTTTATCGCGATTGTCATTAATTTTTTTGGGTCACGTTGTTCCTTCGAAAGGGACAGTTGTTGTTCCTTCTGCGGTTTTTCCTTGTTGTTGTTCCTCTCCCTCAGAAGTCACGATTCTTTATGAACAAAACATGTTGTTGATACGTTATCCACTCCTTTGGGTATGACCTTCACTAAATAATTTTCACCAGCATTACTTTTAATTATCATAGCAATGATTTGTCATTTTGTGTGAACTATCTATCATACCTTATCGAATTTGTTTTGGATTAATTTCTCTGAATTATCTTAAATATTGTTCATAATCCTTAACCACCATAATTTGTTTCTTTCCCCTATATATTTACATATACTTGAATGACAATTTACCTTCATATCATAATAAGGAGTCTAAAGCACATTTTACTTGGCATTATTACACTTCTTATGCCATTCCTCACTCTTAAGGAGTAGATGAGCCCCCCTTAATAGACCCTAAAAAAAATAAACAAAGGAAACAAAAATTAAATATAAGTAATAAACTTCCCACAAAGGATAGGGGGTCTCATCACGAGCCAACCTACCACGATCATAAGATAATAACATAAGTGACATTCCCACTATGGCTACCACAACAGGGCAATGGCCTTTGACATTTTTTTTCATCAAAGGACAAGAGGTCTCATAGCGAGATGACTTGTTCACTTAGGGTACAATCTAGTGAGTGGCATTATTTTTATCTGGCTACCAAACTAGGATAGTGGTCTTTTTGGGAAAAGAAGATTCAAACTATTTATTAAGGATACAGGCTCATCTATGGGTTAAAATTCAACCCTGTCGAGGCTATGGATGCTTGTTGGAAGCAGTGGCTCTACCTGTGGTATGGAAGTTTACCTTAAATACGCCAAGATTTTTTGTGTCTTCACAGACTTCCTTTCCTAACAAAGAGGCTATCATTCCGGTTATATCAAATAACAAGGGATAGTAACAGGGTTATGACATGTGGAATATTTCTAAACACGTGAACAAATTTAAATGACTCGAAATCTTTTTCCTTAAACGTTTTTTGAACATAGGTATGTAAATTTGAATTTCCCACAAAAGAGTGATTATTGTTCATGATTATCATTAAAGTTATTTTGAAGGTTATGAATGATTTTTTTCCCAGCGGCAGCGGCAACATAGTAATTACCTCTCACTTGAACTACTTGCCATCATTACACTCACACATATCGATGGTCGAGGTCGACCTTTTCATTAATCATGGGGCGTATACTCTGCACATTTACCGATAGATCATAATGATAGCTATAAATGGGAAAAATCACATTTTTGTATACATTTGTTGTTCTATGATATTCACCATTTCTAGTAATATTTTCTCCAAATATGGTCTAACTAAGTTGCAACCAGGAATGATAGTTTTCCTCATTTTCTTACAGAAGACATGGGCTGCCAAAGTGTGCGTTGAGAACCCACATTGTTGCAGGTAACCGACCAGGCAAGGGAAATTTTACATCATCTAGGGTGGATAGAATATTTCAACAAGTTGCAGGGATATGACACAAATATCATGCTAGCATTTTTCTAGAACTTGCAGAGAGTAATCTCTGTGATCCGAGACATACAAATTCCAGTCACTGAGGAAATTATAGTGGAGGTAACAAGCCTCCCCAATGAAGGAATATAATGGATAGGGAAGTATACAACACTCAAAGAGGCCGTGGAATCCTTCGTATAACCTGGAAAAGAACTCAATAAAAAAGGGAAAGGACTCAACCCCATCACTCTCAGCGAGCCATAGAGGGAGCTAGCAGGAGTAATACAAAGGCATATCACATGTGATGGGAGGTATGATGTGGTGAGGGTGCACCACCTCAAACTGTTAGCAACACTAAAACAGAGGTTAGTAATAAATTTACCATTTTTTCTAAATGCCATGTTGCATGAAGTTATTGCAAGAACTCAAAAGGATAAATATCTTGTCACTATAATTAGCCACCATGGACTAGTAAAGTCAATAGTAAATAGGGCCTTGAGCCAAACTCAAATAACTTGGGGAGATTTAATCGAGGCCGATAGGCCCCTACAAATTGAACAACCCAAAATCCACCAAGAAATTCCCTCACAGGGACTTGAGACAGCTCAAGAAGAAGGAGGCAGTGCCCAAATTGAAACTCCACTACCCCATCCTGAAATTGAAGCAAACCCCATCCAGCTAGCAAAAACTCAGACCAAACAGGCAGAAACATCAAAGAAGAAACGAAAAAGAACAATTGATGTTCCTGAAACCTCTACTGTGAAAAGAAGAAGGGGTAAAAAGATAATTCAACCTAAAAACATTGAGGAAGATATGAAGATAGAACAACCCTCACATGAAGGCACTCAAGAAAATGCACAGACATAACAACCATCACTTGAAAACCTTACAGAACAGTTCTTCAGAAGCTATGAGGTAGAGATGGCTCAAGTACTGGGGAATTTAGGGACATCAATCACTGAAGACACAGACAGGTCTAGAGAACACCAAGCACCAACTTATTCTTGAAACCATGTCCTGGACCTTCCTGACATGGAGATGCCATCTCCTGAAGATACATAACAGCTAGAACCTCACATTGAGTTAAGCAGTCCTTTGGAACAAATAGAGCACTTGGAAGAAATAGGGGAACAATCACCATATGATCAAGGTGGGGAAGACCTTGAAATTCCCCATAAACAGAAAACAACAGGCAAAGGCCATAATAAAATCAGAAAATTGAAACAGGAAAACAAGATATTGAGAAAAAGGGTTAAAAAAATCAAAGTATTGAAACAAAAAGTTGGTAGATTAAAAGAAATAATTAGATAAATAAGGAAGTAGTTGGAGCAAGCTAACAATTCCTATGAGAGGAAGAAATCCAAGAGGCCTAGAGTACAAGGAAGAAACCCACTTCCCAGAAGGACAGTCCATACCAATTCTATTGGAACACAAACATAATTGCCTACTCCTTTGGAAACAGCTGAAATAGAAACTCAGACTGAGGATCCAACCACAGAAGAAACAATTGTTCAAACTAAAGGGGTGTTTCCTATATATCTATATGCTCCTTCAGAAATAATAGAAATAGAAACTCAAACAGAGATTCCAACAGCAGAAGAAACAACTATCCAACCTGAGGAAGTGCTTCCTATAGATTTTCCTTCTCCTTTGGAGACAATTGATATAGAGACCCAGACAGATTCCCTATCAACAAAATAAATAGTTGTTCATATTGAGGAAACACGACGATCTCTTGAATAGGGTGCCATCATTAACAGTTTGGAGGCAGAGCTGGTGCAAACCCAACAGATCCTCATTCAATGCAAGAGTGAAATGGTAACAATGGTAGAACATCAAAAAGTTGTCAAGCAACTTAAAGCCATGTCAAAAATAGAGAATGAGACCTTTTATGAGCTCAACAAAGCTCAAGGAAAGGTGAAGAAACTACAGGGCCAGTTAGATAAATCTTTGGAGCAAATTAAGGAAATTTGCTCTATTTATTCTGATATAGTAGCTTGCAGGGGCCCGACTACTAATTACACCTTATTTTTATTAGAAAGTTATCTGATGTTGAGAATAAAAGATATTAGAGAAGGAAAACCTTTTGATTCTACCACTGTTTCCAATTTTGTTTCATGTTTTAGAGAACAAGAGGATGAAGATCAATATTTTCTGTCTGAACTATGTTGATTAAGGTTGGTTGTCATTAATGTCAACCCTTGAAGAAAGTATGGTAGTGAATTCCGGTAGCACAAAGGTTTGGGTAATGGACCAAAGGTTGTTTCATATATAATGGTATGAGTTTTTAATATCTTTTAAGGTAATACTATTCTATATGGATAGTACATGTCATTCCATTTCCGGTGGTATGTGGAATGTCACATAACTCCTCACTGTTATAGAGTTATGGCCATGTGAAGTTGGAGAACCCATGTTTGTGTAATGGACCCAAGTTTGTTTTGATGGATAACAATATGAGTTTTGATATATTTTCAGGTAATAATATTCTATATGGATATTACATGTCATGTCATTTCTGGTGGTATGGGGAACGTCACATAACTTCTCACGGTCTGAGAGTTATGGCCTTACGAAGTTGGGGGACCCTCATATGTTGGCTTGAAGCCCCAAAAGGTCAAAGTAGTCAAAGGGGTTTAAGAGATTTTAGAAGGTAAATAATAAAGTGAAGTCAAGAGTGTAATATAATTCAAAGTGAATACAAAATAAATTATTTAAATAATAAATTTAATGGAGAAATTAGAAGTGGGTTAACCCTAAAATAAGGAAAGTGGGCCAAGTGACCTAGAAGATGTTTTTAAGGAAGCTACTTGGAGAGTATAAATAAGAGGTGAGGCTCTCTAATTCAATACACACTTGAGAATATTCAATATCTATAGGTTTTTGAGGTAACCAAAGGATATCTAAGCCGAATTTATGAGGAAAGTGAATAAAAGAAGGCCGGAATTCAAGGAAGGATAAATTATTTTGATGGTGCTTTCTAAGGTATGTTATTTACAGGTCATCTCACCATTTTCACTATAATTTTTTTTCTATAATGATTCATACCGTGAAATTGCTATCCAATTGAGAAAAAATATCCAAGTATCTATAGTAAACAAGTCCTCTTGTGGTTCGTTGTATTTTTGGAGTTACACTCCGTGAAAAATAGGGTTTGTGGATAGTCCTTAAACTAGTCTAAAACAGGTGTTTCCGGTAAAAACGTCATAACTTATTCATGATAGATCCAAATTTAGTAAGACAAAATGTGTTGGTTAGATTACAGTATTTAGTATGTTTTGTAATAGTTTGAGATCAATTCATTAAATATTCTGTGCGGGGCACGCTCTACAAGGTCGCTCTCTAGAATAAGCCAGAATTCAGCAAGGTATGCCATTTTTGCTATAACTCCTTTTCTGAGAGGTTCCAAGTAGTGACACCTGGAGAAATTGCATAAAGCACATTGAATAACATTGTATATTAGTTTCATATCTTTATTCATTATAGCTACAAATTTATTATTATTTCAAGTTAGGGTTGTTGACTAATCCAAAACTAGTCACGTGAGACTAAAGAAAAGTTTGATGAAAATGCTAGTCTCTTGTTGTTAAAGTTAAGGAAAGTTTGTAGGAATGTGATAATATAGACTAGATCTATTACAAAGTCACAAATAATATTTGGATGATGTTATTGATGAGGGATTTTGGTTGAGGTACATGTTGGGTACATGGTTGAGACAAGTAGTTGATCAGTTGGCACATACATGAGGTGTATAGTTGATGATGTTGGTACATAGTGATGAATCATAGTTGATGAGTAGTTGACACATGATTGGTACATGGTTGGATGCACTTGTTTATGGTACAGGTTGATTACAGGTTGTTTGGTACAGGTTGGTGCAGGGTTGGATGCACTTGTGTATGGTACAGGTTGATTATAGGTTGAGGTACAAGTTGATGCATGGTTGATTCATAGTTCAGGTTCATTGGTATAGGTTTACAACGATATATCTCACAGTGATAGTGTGACAGCGGTTCCATGATTCTACTTCTACTTCAGGGCGGTTGGACGAGGCAAGGACAGGTGGTTGTAGCCACCTTTCGGTTATAGCCGGAGAGCATAAGGGGTTGTAGCCTCCTTTTAGTTGTACCCATAGAATTGGGGAGTTGGAGCTTCCCTCAAGTTGTAGCCTGATAAACTAGGGGGTTAGAGCCTCCTTCTAGTTGCAGCTGGAAAACAAAGGAATGTTGTGCTTCCAATGAATGTAATTCTTCAAGACATATAAGAAAAATCATTATGTGGTTTTCTCTCGATTTGGGTTTCCACGTAAAACATTGGTGTACTGTGTATGTGTGTGATTGTTTATTTCTTACTACTCATTATTGGATAATAATTCTACATTGATATAAATTTTGAAGAAAAAGGATTATAATTACGCTATTATCGATTCACGCCCCGTCTCAGTAATCCAACGAACTATACCTTCACAACTTTGTCCTAGGAGAAAACAGAGATGAGAACCCCAGCCCTTTCACTAGGGACATACAATTTCAGGCATTCTTGTCCTTTTCCAAAAACAAACTAGGTTTTCATGAAAAGAGAGACTAGGCTAGACCTGTGGATCAGAGGGGAGCCTCATAAAACCATTAAAACCATTATGCAACACAAAACATTCATGAAGAGGGAACATGTGGTAGAAACTTTATCTCTCATTCACAACCATGTTATAAATTTAGGTCTATAGTATTTTAGAGAGCTTAAAGAAGAATCCATTGATGTTGCTAAACTAAGATGGGATGTCTCCTCAAATGTAGTCAAGAATAGGGAACCCTTTGGGTTCATAAATTTCCATGCAGCCACCTTCAGGTTAGAAATATATGCTAGGATGATCTAGAATGAAGGGCCTGCTTGGATTAGATGCAGGTACAATCCTCACATCATTTGGTTCCCTCCAGAGAATTACCAGAGTAATTATGAACTTCGTAAAAAGGAGGAAGAGGCTTCTTTTGAAGTTCTTAAAGGTAAGAATGGGTTCAGGAGACCTCAACAAAAGACCTCTCCTCCCTACAGTATCACTACCTTACATGTAAACTCTTTTATTGCATGAGGACATGCAAAAAGGTAAGTTGGGGGGTATGTTGAGTAGAGAAAAAGGTACACATATCCTCCTTATTACCATGATTTATGATATATTCTCGATTGACTTTTCTATTAATTAGAGGTGATTAAGAAAGAAAATGATTAAAAAGTCTTCTAGAAATGTTTTTGAGTGATATTAGATAATTTCTGAATTTCAGTTTGAATTGTTTGGTTTTATTGCAGAAATGGATGATTATTGTTAAACTCAAGATAGCTAATAAGATTATGAAGATGCATAGACTATTGGAGGTCGAATAAATTAGGCACAAAGCAGTTTTGAGGAAGATTGACTCTCTATTTTGTAATCTTTATAAATAGTAAAAGCAATCCTGAGGATCTCTCGATCCTCAGGATAACTTAATTTACCCATATCATTGTAATATATAGAGGGTAATGAACCATAAATCCAAAGCCAAGAAATTTATCTGAACATTCGGATCTCTGAATTGCTCTGTACAAGTAGTCTATTGTAAATGTTTAACCAGCTATGCAATTAATAGAAGCCTTGAGAGTTTTTCCCATCTTTGCGTACTAAGTTTTTAGCAGCAGTACCTTCTGAATATTATGGGCCCAATCGGAAGGAGTTATTGTCTCAATCTATAATCGTATCAATTTGATTTCAGTTCTGTGAGTTAAATCTCTTTGCAACAGTTAAGATAAATGCATGAGTGTGTTGATGTTTTCATAAATTGGTTATGCTATTTAATCACAGAGGATAGATGTTTCATTTGAATGTTATAGATTGTTGTTCCATTTCCCATTTATGTTAGTTCATCGCTTGAATATTTCCTCTCATTTCCACATACGTTATTCCTTTTATTGAATTTACATTTGTTGTTCCTTTCGCTTAAATTCACATTTGTTGTTCCTTCTTAATTCTATAGTAGTTCGTTGTTCTTTTCCAGCAGGTTAAATAGTCAGTGATAGATTGGTTCATTAAGTGCTTTCACAAATTAAATTATTGTTTCTTAGCTAGATGAATTCAACAAATTAGTTAATGCATTTAATTCACATTATGTTATTGATTAGATTTAAATTATGTTAAGTAATATCTTAGTTTCAGAGTTTTTCATGAATGTGTGAGGAACTTGATTGTTGATAAACTCATATTTTCTTTGACTACAGGATTTTAATCTCTACAACTATCTGCATAGACTTTGCTGATATTCTTGAAAGAAAATATGAATCCACAGTTGATAAATTAATGTTAAACTAAGGTTGTTTTTAGGACATCTTTAGAACCCAACAATAGGCATGTTGCCTATTTCAATGAGATGTTGAATGAGACTAAGAGAAAATACTCCACATATGATAAGAAGTTTTATTCCATAATTCAAGCCTTGAAGAAATGGAGGCATTACCTTGTTACACGGGAATTTTTCTTGTATAGAGATAACCAAGCTTTACAATTCATAACCAGATAGGAAAAAATGAATCAGAGGCATGCAAAGTGGATTGAGTTTATGAAAAAATTTAACTTTGTCATAAAACATATTGTTGGGAATGATAACAAAGTTGTTGATGCATTAAGTAGGAGATGTTTGATTCTACAAGAGTTTCAGGTGAAGACCTTGGGGTTTGAACACCTGAAGGATATGTATTGCAATGATCCATATTTCAAGGAAGCATACAAAGCATGTGAAAATATGCGTTGAGAGATAGGAGCCAGTGGATAGACTATATGATTCAAGAGGGATTGTTGTTCAAGGGCAATCAGTTGTGCATACGAAAATGCTCAATGAGGGATAACCTTTTGAAGGAAAAGAATAATGGAGGATTGTATGGACATTTCCTCCATGATAAAACATTTTCACAGTTGAGCAGTTCATACTATTGGCCAAGGATGAGAACATAAGTGATAAAATTCATAAACATATGTAGAATCTGTCAACATGCAAAAGGAAAACGACAGAACACTGGATTGTATCAACCATTTATGATACCAAAGAGGCCTTGGGATGCAATAAGCATGGATTTTGTGTTGGGACTGCCAAGAATGCAAAGGGGATGTGATTCCATATTTTTGGTGGTGGAAAGATTTTCAAATATGGCACACTTTATCCCATGCCAGAAGACTAGTGATGCAACACATGTTACAAATATGTTTTTCAAGGAAGTTGTGAGACTTCATGGACTACCCAGGAGCATTTCCCAGACAGAGACACTAAATTTTTTGGTCATTTCTGGAGAACACTATGGAAGAAATTGGGGACATAGTTTTCCTTCAGCTCATCTTATCACCCTCATACAGATGGATAGACAGAAGTGGTAAACAGAAGTTTGGGAAACTTGTTGAGGATTTTGGTCACTGAGCATCATAATCAGTGGGATCAGATTCTTCCACAAGAAGAATTTTCATACAATGACTCACTCAACAGGAGTACTGGAAAAAGCCCATTCCAAATATTGTATGGAATGCAACCCAGGGGAGTATATGAGTTGAGAGACTTGGAGCATAGTGATATCAGAAGCATTGGAGCAAAATATTTTTCTGCAAAAATGCAGAAGCTCCATAGCCAAATCAGAGGACAGTTGCAGAGCTCTAGCCAAGAGTAAAAGCACAAAGCTAATCAACATCATCGAGAGCTTCAACTTGAAGTAGGAGATCAAGTTCTGGCACATCTCAGGAAAGAAAGGTTCCCTAGAGGAACATATAACAAGTTAAATATGAAGAAGATAGGACCATGTAAGATCTTAAGGAAGTTTGATGCAAATGCCTATGAGATTGAGCTTCCAGATGATGTGGGCATATCACCCATATTCAACATTTCATACTTGTATCCTTATAGGGAAGATGACATAGAGGGATCAGAAGATCAAGAGAAGATTCAGTGGGAGAAACAAATTCCTATAGCAGAAAAACCACAGATGGAGAAGATCATTGATCAAAGGATTGGAAAAAGGACCAGGAGGAGGACCTATTTTGAATATTTGGTAAAGCGGAAGGGACACCCAATAGAACATTTCAGTTGGGAAAATGAAGCTGATATCCAGAAGCATGGAAATTCGGTGCAGGAACTCATGGACAAGAGTCCATGATTTTTTGTTCAGGGGAGTATGATGCAAGAGCATCGTCAATGAGCATGCATGGCAGGACAACTCAATGCCTTGGAATCATTTCATAATATTAAACGCTGGTGTTTACTTTGAATCTTTAGAGCTAATTGAAAAATGAAAGAAGATCAAACGCTTGGAAGTTGAATGGTCACAAATGATCTAGGAGTTTCACTCCTAGTCTTGAATGTAACTGAATTTAGGTAGCAGTTAGGTTTTTTTTCAGGTAGACGAGTAGTCAGGGGGAACCCTAAGAACCCTCTAAGATAAATAGAGGTTTTGTATGCCCAAATGAGGCTGTTGTGAGTTAGTAGGAAATTTTTGAATTTTTAGTTGTTGTTTTGGTCATAGTTGTAGCCATTTACTTTTGAATGAATATAAAAGAGGAAAATTGATCCAATAAGTGGTGCTATTATTGTTTGCAATTCCCTTATTGTTTCTTTCATGAATGAATGAATGAATTTCATTACAAATATATGAAATTGTGAGATGTTTTCATAAGTTTCAGTTGTTTCTCTTTGATTGAGTCCATGAAAGGTGTGCACATAGCTCGCAAGGAGTGCATTGACATAATCTATTTTGATTTCGAAGCTCAGAAGAGATAGTGAAAAACTTTCCCTTTGCAAGGAGTGCAAAGTAAATGATGCAAGGTGTGCATGGTCATCCGTAAGAACCCAAACCTTGTGTAAGAATCTGTTGCAAGGAGTGCACAGATCCGGATCTCGACTAAGTGTTGAAGAAACTCTTTAATAAGTCAAGAGAGAAGAAGACAGAAAAGCTTAGAAGAGATATCACTTTTCAGGAGTGTAGACGAGGTCCAAGAGATGAACTTGTAGGAGGAACAAAGGTCGAGGCCTTTGAATAATTAGAAAATATTCTATGTCAAAGGAAGTCAGAAGCTCGGGAGGAGGAGTGACAATAGCCATTGGATCAAAGCTCAGAGGACCAACAATTGTATGATCAAAGAGAGGTGCACGAGCCTTAGCTCTTTGCACATGCAGGAGGGTGAAATCACCAAAGTTCTGAAGTCCCGAAGAAATTTGGTACCATCCATCGTCAAGGAGGACAAGTGGTGCAATATCCACAACTTCGGAAGCTCGTGGACAAAGAGGAGGTGAAATCACCGAAGTAGATCTCGACTATTGATCGAGAAGATATTCAGAGCGTCATTGATCTTGTTGAAAAGAAAAAAGTCCTGAAGCGGGAGTGTAGTCATTGATTGAGGAGGACGCGTGGCAAATGATCTGCCATTTCAGAGAAATCTCTCTAGAAGAAACGAGAGTTTGAGAATTGATATTCTCGAAGTCCTAAGAGCCGGAGAGCCGAAGTGAATCTCAACAATTAGATCCATAGGACAGGTGACGTGAATCTATGGACTCTGGGTAAAGACCTGAAGTAAACCCAAACCATCTGATTCAAACGGACACATGGAAAAAATATGCATACTTCGAGGCGAAGAGAAGTTTAAGAATTGAGACCTCTGAAGTCCGAAATTATGAAATGATGAGATCCATCAATTTGAAGGTGGAAACGCGGTGACAGATCTAGAACTCTTGAGGAAAGTGAAGGGTGAAAGTTTCGAAGACCCGAAGGAGATTTCGATCGTTGATCGAGAAGGAGGTCGAAGGACTGTTGATCTAGTAAAAACGTCCAAACTCCTAAAGAAGAGGCCAAGTTGTTGATTGAAAGGGATAGGTGTCAATAGATATTCCACTTTGGAATATTTCCGTGCAAAGGAAAACAAAGATTGAGAATTGAAACTCCCGAAGCCTGAAAGGAGAAATCAACTGTAGCCATTGATTTGGAAGGGAGCTACGTGTCAACGGATTATGGAGGTCTAAGGAAGCACATGAAAGGAATAAAATGAGATAGATTTGAACCGTCGATCGGGAGGCTCCTCCTGAGATCATGAGATCAATGGTCGTGCTTGATTGCGAGGCCAGGAAGTGCCCGAACATTAAAATTTCAAGGGCAGGCCGCAATCGAAACCACGGTATAGGTAAAGGGGTACATGGCAGCTGGAGGTAAATTACGGGGAGAAAAGTGGTTGATCTCAACCCACTCTTGGGCGCATCCACAATCATGCATTTATGCAAGTACATATCCCAAGGTCACATGCGGGAAGGGGATAACAAGAGAGGAGCTTGCACCTGAAACCTGTGAGTTCAGCAGCATGAAGAAAGAGGTCATGGGTGCCATAGAACATGAACCAGAGGACAAAAAGGTTCTATGTTAATTTGTAAGTGAGACCATTAAGTTCTCAGAGAGCCGATTTGGCTTAGAATTGAAGTTCCTTGACCGGGAGGTCGTGCAACCCTTAGGAGAGAAGGGGGTCTGCATCATCATGCTAAACCCAAAATGTTTATGACAAGTAGACTCAAAATTTTGTTCTCTGTTCAAAGGCGACATGACTACTACCAACATAAGATAATATTATTTTCCCGCCCATCTTTTTTTTGTTTTTTCATATTCAAATGAATGCTATGATACAGAGGAGGAAACAGGTGCCTCTAGTAAGCAACTATTTCCAATAGTGGAACATACCTATGCTTAATGCAAGGAGGTGCAAGTAGGATATGGACACTAGGGGGAATGTTTCCTCTTGGGGTATAGGGTGTCAAGATGCAAAGGATATAAACAAGGCTCTTCTTGGCTGATGATGCAAACTGCTGAGGTGATAGGATTATAATGTGAAAGAGAAAACCAGAAATAGGCTCAATACTGCAAGCAAGATAATGAGATGTAATTACAACTAAATGCCAAAGAATGTCCTTTTTCATAAATTTAGTCTACTTGGTTTGAAAAAGGGTTAAAATTACACCAAATAGTCATCCTTTCAAATCCAATTTATGAGTGTGAAAGAGACAAGTTCACTCAACAATATTTTTGCTTTTTGAGAGAGACAGAAAAGAGATTAAACTAGACCCGTTGATGTTGTACTAAGTAGCATATCATGGGGGAGGCCATGGCTCCCGTGTAGGACTTTTATGAAAGGTCAACAACTTACGAACAACTGACACAAGCTTGGGAAAACTCAAAGCTTTCCAAGTAGAGGAGGATAAAATACTTGCAGAGGTTACCTTCTCTATGATATATCGAAGAACACACCTTATCTGGAAGGGTGTAGAAGAAGGAATTTGATACCCCACAAGACCATTTGAGTCAAAGGAAACCTTCCTAGGACTTGGAGGGAGCATACTCAGAGAGAGTGGAATTCTCTCTTGTTCAGAAGGTACAGAAATGGAAATGTTAATGACATAGTCAAATGATCCACCACTCCTCAAAAATGAGTGGTTTTGGTTGAAGATTGCATCGACATGAATTTTGTGTCAACTAAAGAAGAATTAGAATGTTGGGAAACTGAAGACGACTCCAAAACCGAAGGGCTATCATACAAGGATTGTGATTCTTCTACCACAATAGTAACAGGGCACAAGTGAGTTAAATGACCTCCTTTACAAATCCTACAAAGGAACTTGGGATTACGTCCTATACATCGAGGCTTCTCAATCGCATGAATGCCCCCAGCATGACTCACAATGGTTGGTAACATGCTCTCAACATGACTTGCAGAGGCTAGTGGCTCATCTCCAACATAATTCATAGTGGTTGGTGATGAATCTCCAACATGGTTGATTGAGGTTGGAGATGTGACGCCAGTATGATTCATAGTGATTGGACTTGTGGTGGTGGTGGGTTGTGGCGTTTGAGACCAAGGTTTCAGGAAAGACTGATTTTGAGAAATTGCAGGCCAGGAAGGGTTCGGGTATACACCATGGCCTTGCTCGACAAGATAGTATCCTCCTCCAAAATTATTCATAGTAGGTTGTAAAGGTGAAAACTACGTATACGCATGTTCTATAGCTGTTAGGGCACGTATATGTAAAAAAATATATTTTTTAGCTCTAGGAACTGCAAAAAGGGACTTCAAGTCTGCATAGGGAAATGGAAAAAGTCCCTCTGAGCAAGTTTGCATGGAGTGATGCAAATATTTATATAACACTCAATGCTCTGAAAGAGAGTGTCCAAAGCTTTATATATGGGCTCCCAATAAATTATCTTTGGATGATAATATTGTTCCCCTCTATTTCCCAATAAATTATCTTTGGATGATAATATTGTTCCCCTCTATTATCAATCCCTTTCTTCCATAATGAAATATATGTTTCTCATCCCTTTTTTATTTCATCCATATCATAAGGTTTCCTTATCATAAACCCTATGTTAGACATAGCTAAGTAAGGTAAGAAGGGGAATTGCGTTCAATAGTGATATAAGAATTGGCTACCCACTACTTCTATTCATCATTGGAATTTTCATCCATGGGTTGACTCATCCCTATTGTAGCAATGCCCCATATATGATGGGATACTACATCTTTAGGTATTTACTCGTTATTAAGGATCCATAAATGGTAGGCCCATGGCAGCTCATCTGTTTTACCAAGACATATTTCATTGCAAAATAAGAAATGTGAAATAGGGATGATTTTAAGGATGGAAATTGATTTTAAAATGTAGAAACCTTGGCGAATATTATTAATCCTTCATATGCCAACTATAAATTCTTGGTGATATTTTTGTAAAAATATTCAAATTTCTAAGGATTTTATATAGTTTGTATAAAAGTTTGGCGATTTTTAAGGTAAAATAATTTTATCCTATAGAATTTGGGTGAATCATTTTTAGAATGGCGAATCCTTTTATGGGAAAAACCATGGAAAATTAGCCCATGAATGAAATTTAGCCCCTAAAATCATCCCTGATGTGAAAGACTTTACAATTACTCTCGACCTAAAATCAAGCTTTTCCAATGTGAATTCATTACCATGAAGAAATGGATTTGTGAAAATATGGTTTCACTACTTGGTTTAATTGGTTGTGGTGCCAAGACCAATGCCCAAAAACATTGTAGGAAAACTATATTCAACATCAAATGTTCAAACACAACAATTGATAATCACCCATTTGGTCATTCATTACATTTAGTCAAAGAAATAAACAAGATGATTGGTGCTTTGTTCTTACCATTTCCATTTCCATTTCAATCATATCACCTCTAAGTACATTTTTTTTAGTCGAGTGGGTGTAGGAACAACCGAACAGGTACCTATGAGATCTATCATCCTCAAGTGAGGGAATTTATGTAGGGAGGGGGGAAAGTGTTACGACGTCCAACACATCTAACAGGGAAAGGTCAACTAGAGGTGAAAAGGTCATAATAAAAATTTGTAGGCACATGGAATTATTTCTTGTTGAAGGAGGTTCATGTTCATATGATGATGAGAATAGGTGATTTTCAGGTTCCTTTGAGGTACAAACATCTACTGAGACCATGGGTACCTAATGAACTTCCTCAATTGGACATTGACTTATGTTTCAATGACAAGATTTATCGCATTGCTCCATTGTCCATACATGGTCTAGGCCTATTCTCCATGGATGGAATAAAGGTGAAATATGGAGCACTTGTTGAGTTGATGGAGTATGTTGGACCATGCTACAACTATGGACATTATTTGAGGCCGATCCGATATATGCCAAGTATGTGGAGATATGCAGTCACTGCAAATTGCATACAACTAAAAGAAAACAATCACAATAAAGGAGCGACGGTGTATATTGATGGAAGGCCAAAGGCATTGAGCAATATCGTAGGGCTTATTAAAAGTACAAGACCATGGAAAAAAATAAAGCAACCCAATTGTATATTGGAGGGGCATGAAGGAAATTGAATATTTGTATGTGCAGTGAAAACAATAGTTGCAGGGGAAGAGTTGTTGATTGATTATCGTTTGAATCGAATTGATGGAAGCATTGTTATTATGGGGGTAAACATGTTCTACTAATATCCCAAAACTATAATTAATGTTTTCCTTTTTATATATGAAACATACATTTTAATAGCTCATGCTTCTTATATTATTTTCGTACAACATTCTAAATTTTCATGCATCTTATAATGTTGCAGGGTGATCATGGGAAGGCACTAGCTAGCTCAGAGTACTGTTGACGGGCGAAATTGAGCGCTCATCAACTAGAGGAGTGAATCTGGTCCGGGGTTGTCTACTTAACCCAAGTTGTTTGGATTAATCCACTCCAACAGGTTTAGCAGCTCCATTGGCCGATCTAAGTCCTAAGAAAGTAAAAAAAACTAAAGAAACGAACTTAAAGAAAAACACTAGCTGAAAACTATATACAAATCTACAATACACTTACAGTTCACTACTTAACATTTATAAAATAGCTTTACTTATTATATGTACAGTATGATTATATCTCTGATATATGTATAACATTTACAAAATGCAAATTTTGATCGAAATCTGCGAAAATCAAATATGAATTGATTTATTTAGCGAAAACAAACTATCACTCAGTCTTTTTGATTTATTTTTATAATGTTTATGAACAAGAAACAAAATAGCAACTGTCTAATTGAAAAATAAAGATAAAAAACAATACAATGTATTTAGACTATAGGAAATTCCTATATTAATTTCACTAATAAAATAAAACAAGCGAACTAACTTGTAATCACATCTCCTATTCGTCCTGTGTATAGCATCTAATTTTGTTGTTTGATGAGGCCAACCTGCACCAGATTTTCCAAATGCTTCTCGTAAACACGAAGCAGTAATGATCGAATGCTAATAACAGAACATGAGAGAAGTAGTAACAACAATTCTATAATTTGACAAATGATCACATTAAGATAAATCTAGCTGTAAAAATTTGCATACAACTGCTCATTGAATAAAGAAGATTGACCTTCTAATCATCAAATTTGAACAGGATAATTGTTGTATATAATATGAGAGACATAAAACATGGACATCATATAAATCCCATCACATCAACCTGTAATAAACCATGATATCTAAAGTAGTCACAATTTCATTACAAATCAAAATGAGAAAAACTTGAACAAAAATATGATATATCGAAGCTAAAGTTGTACCAACATCAACTTCCATTCAAGTTTGTCAATCATAAATCCATAGTTTCTGCTCCCAAGCAATGATGGTCCTTAGTTTACAAAGAAATACATTTGTATAGGCTACAAGATCAAAACGTTTCCTATGGATATCAACAAATTTGTTCCAAAAATTGTGGGGGATGCAACCTCCCAGATTCTCATTGTTATCAAAACTAACAGCCTATTCTAAAAACACATAAAGAAATAACATGTTGAGAGATGCCACCATCAATTCAAATATTCTTTTAGAAATCGTATGTACCTGTAAACCCACAAGAATAAATGATTTCAGATTTCATTTTAGTTGTAAAAACATAGAATTCAAATTTTAGTAACTAGATACAGAATCTCACGATTCTGTAGCTAGTTATAATTATAACTAGAATCGTGTTTTATTGAGTCAACCAAACCAGACCAGATATAATCTGTGCAAACAAATCATGTATTCTAATTAAAAATAAAGACAAAATCATCCTAAATTTATTTCAAACACCATACCTCAGATTAAGGGATTCGTCTTAATCAAGCAATTTTTGAATTCATAATGGCAGTTGATGCTTCCACATTCTTAAAAGCAACAGACCCTGTGGTTTTTTGTCTTTTATCATTGGTTTGAGCTACGTTTTGCAGTCTGTCATTCTCCTTTGTTAGCAAATTCACCTGATCCTCCAAGGACTTGATCCGAGACTGAAGTAAAGGCACATGTCTGTAATACCTATCAAGCCATGACTGGCATTTGTTGCATTGCAGCTGAATAGACTGTGTATTAGCAGGTGGGGAATTTTCCATTTGACTTGAAGGTTCTCTATTGATTTTGATTCTAGGGAAGTCGGGGTTGTCTTTAAGACACGGTGGAAGGTTTGTCACATAATCATAGGGTTTATCATAGCAAAGTCCATACGAATATGGATATTCTTTAGTTAGAAACCATTCAATTTCCGAATCGAAATCCTCGCTTAACACAATTGGGTTTTGGTCTGCATAGGGATTAGGTTTATTTTGGGCACATCGTGAAGACCAATGTGCAACCCTTTTACCTTTGTAATTGATATCACTATTACCTTTACACTTTTTCTTTGCAGATTTTTTAACAGACTTACCACCACCTTTGGGATACGAATCAGGTAGAGTGTTGGGTTGGTTAGTGTCCGGATAGGTCGAGGGCTCCACAAAGGGCAAGAGCGAAGGAGGAGGGATGCCAGGCTTGACGAGGGTTTCTGTAATGACAGACTTGTCAACCTATCCTATTTCAATGCTAGCAAAACCATTCCTTAATAGGAAGGAGTCCCAACAATCACCGTTTAACTTCAACTGATGAACCATAATAATTTTAATCAAACAGTGGTGGAACAGGCTAGAATCAGATTTATGCCTTTTAAAATGCTTTTCCATTTTGTATAAACTTCAAAGAAGAAAATAGGGCATGTTTAGGGGAAAGTCGATAAAACTCATGAGCAACCGCAAGTGATATAAGAAAACCAAACCATATCTACCCTCACAAGTAATGCACTGCTTAACAATAGCTAACAGATAGTGCCATATAGGTTTTAGAGCTGTAACGGGCATACCTTTGTTGCAGTGTGTAATCTTCCTTGAGGTAAACAACAGTCACTGGGGAACCTCATCAAAATTTGAGTTTTTGAACCACTTTTTTCCCACGGCTGGTAGACCAGTGGCTAAGCTAATGAAATCTCCGTTTAACTCAAGATGGACATCTCCAATTTTATCTCTGCAACCATCGAACGTTAGCACGAATTTTTGAGCAACTGCTAAATTAAAACCCTCGAACTTCTCAACAAAGACCTGCCAACCATTCCTCTCTAAGTCTTCTTGGGCATTATTAAACAATAACAAAGTATGGACACCGTTGGGTTCAATTCTCACTACAGGAGCCATAGCTAACAACAAGAAATCAACAGGGGATTTGGTGATAGGTTTTGATAGGACAGAAACAGAGCCATTGCCTCGAGCTTCCCCAACACAATGCACAGGTAGCTCGAAATGTTAGGAAGGAGCGTTAATGCTATGCGTGTGAGTAAAATCATATAGATCGAGGCCACGCAAAAACATCATACTGGGTTGTACTTGGAATGACACCTCGGTGTAATAGTACACATAAAAATCATAACAGTTTAAAACCAACATATGCATATCCACGATTTGATCAAAATGTCAAATAATTGAATTAAAGTTTTCATATTAACAATAGTCAAATGCCAAATGGGTGGTGGTTTAATACATATGTAACCAAGGTGTGTTTGAGACCAAGGGGTGATAATCATGGAAACAACCATGTTCATGATAAAATAAGACAAATAAATGATAAACCATATGAACATTAACCCTTTGATGTAATCAAACATGAATTCCAACTGTGGGTTTTCACGCTTGTAGTCGTGAAAATGAAATCGAAAAGCAGGTATGTAGAAAGCGAAGGATAATGGTGTCGTTTAATGAGAAAGGTTGCGATGACTAATGAGAATTTAAGAACCCTGTGTAGGAAGCTTGTAAAAATAGAGATTAATATGGCTACCAACAATGGCGACACACTGGTAGAAGCAGTTATCTCTGCCAAACGAACAAGTCCAGATTAGGATAATCAGAAAAAAATCCAACTCGAAAACAACCAAGAAACTGTTTGAACATCATTATCAATCATAAAAAATTCCAGTTTCAGATTGCTTGTTATTTTAAAAGACGAAAACTGATGACAATCTTAACAAAAGAAAGTCACGATATTAAGGTTAAAATCTCCAATACTGTTGACAGAGCCATTTTTTCCAGTAGGTGTCCATAGCCTCGACAGGGGTGCCATTTAACCCACTCCAATATTTGTATCCTACCAAGAAGTTCCAGAAGAGAACGAAGGACATTTAAGGTCAAAAGATTCCATATTTGAGAATTTTCATATACCTGACATTGCTTCGCTACCAGCGGACCTGTTCAGTACCCCGGTGAAGTTATCTTAGCATCATGGATGCATTTACCCACTGCCAACAGACTTGTTCAGTATCCCGATGGGTTTACAAGCACTTCCCACAACTCTCTGAAGATTTATTTAGTTTTAAAGATATTTAATCGAGCGGGGTGACGCTGAAAATCCTGATATTTTGGACATATTTTAATAAATTACAGACCTTGAGAGAATTTTTAACTGTCCTTCATTAAGATCTAGAGAGAGTTTGTTTATAAATCAACCTTTGAAGGCGGGGAGACATCTTTGAGTTGTTCTCCTAAGAAATAGGGACAGTGTAAGAAGAAATTTTTATGGATGATCATGAAAAGCTTCAGTTACAGATCGAAATCAAGAAACACTTTTCAAACAACAAGCTTTCTTTAACATGGTTGTAAACTTCAGAAAAATATCATAATTGATGTTTTAACAATCTTCAGTAGTCATTTCATAGGAGAAATGTTTTTGTTCTCTTTGTCTGAAACAATTCATGATGCAGGTATGTGTGTTTCAAAATAAAAACTGGTAAGCATAAGGGAAGAATCAAAGAAAAACAACAAAGAAAAATGAAAAGCAATCAAAACAAAAATATTTACACAGTGTACATGGGATTGTCATTAGGTGAAATACCTTTTTAAATCTTGGCCATTCACCGGATAGGTGTCTGGCTGTCCCTCTAGAATCTGTAATCGGAAGGAGTTGGGACCCAATTTCTCAGCAATCAAAAATGGTCCTATCCATAAGTTCTGAAACTTTGTATGCTCTCCCTTTCCCTCATGCGGTTTGTCCCATTTTAGGACAAGGTCACCTACCTCAAAATTTCTGTCAGAGGCAGAATTGGAATCAAACCAGATTTTAACAATGAGTTGATGTTGATCCAATTTCCGTTTCGCTTGAGCCCTCACTTCTTCTAATTTTAACAACACATTAATTCGATTCTCCAAAGGGGGACAATCCGCTTCTTGTATTTTTGCGATAGCTACAGAGAGGGAAGAAGAATATGTGGTGGAAAAATTGTCTCTTTTCCGTAAACAAGAAAGAAGGGTGAGTTACCCACAGCAGTTTTTGGAGTCACTCTATCAGCCCAGATTGCGTTTAACAGTGCATTATGCCAATTTTTATTGTTTTTAGATACCATTCTCTTGATTATTTTGATCAGATTTTTATTAGTTGATTCTGCCAATCCGTTGCCTTGAGGGTAATAGCTGGCAGAATATTTTAGTTTAATTCATTTTTCTAGAACAAAATCACTCATCTCAAGAGATGAAAAATAGGAAGCGTTATCAAATACCAGGCAGTCAAGGATACAAAAATGAGTAATAATATTTGAATTCAAGAAGGTTATTAGTTGACTGGTATTTGTAGCTTTTAATGGGGCAGCTTCGGACCACCTAATGAAGTAATCCATGGCTGTTATGATAAAATTATGTTGTTGTGAGGATGGCGGATTGATTGGACCTATAATATCAAGACCCCACTGTTGCACCTCCTTCGTCACCTTGGTGAGTAGAATCGAGGTGCTTGCAAGCCTAGTTGGGTCCACTAGACAGGACAGCTGTAGAGAAAAAGGTTAGAGAAAGAAAAAACAAAACTATAACTAAAAAATAGACTAATAGATGCAATAAGAATTAAAATCATGAGCATAGGAAACAAAGAACAAAAACACCCATGTCACCAATATTAGAGGCTGGTCTATTGATGAAATCAAAGCACCAAGAAGAAAGGGGACTATGAGTCCCTTCTTCCTCCAAGGTAAGGTTCTTGGACCCTCACAAGCTTGCTCTCCTTACAACAAAGAAAATGAGAATAGTGGTGAAAGAACTCTTTGCATATCCACTCAATGGAGAGGTGGATTGCTCAATAAAATGGTGACAATGTGTTCTTGTCAAGGATGGAGTCCTTAAAACAATCTAGGCAGCATAACATTACTTTGAATTCCTTGAGAAAATGAGGTGCATTCATGGCTTTTTATAGCATTGCAATGGGTTATTGTGTAACTCCTTTGTAATGTGAAAAGAGGCCATTTAGGGCATTATTAGGTCTTTGACCAGCCCACCATTCGGATCCAGCCTGGATTTGGAGGTCAAATCAGCTTGGGAGCTAAACCATAAGTGGTTGGGAGGCCGACCACATTCATAAATGCGTCGTTTAGCAGGTGCACGGATTTTTGTGCTAACAGTCGCGCATCGTGCACCTGTGCGCGCTTTATACGTCCCTGTTCTGTGCATGTGCACGCGCGCCCAAAGTATGCAAAGCGCTCTTCAATTTTTCACTACTTTGTATAGTTTTTGACCTTTTTTGAATGTTGTGTTATTAATTCAGGTCCATGAATGACTTCATTACTGTTTGACGACGTTGAGTTCTTGTAACCATGTGCGGACAAAATTTCAGTGATAACAGATGCCCCCTGATGGATGAGGTTAGGAGCAGATGTATAGCCGAAATCCATCAATGTTTCTTCTACTGAGAATGTTGTTGTAAGAGAGAGTAATAGTGTGGGTGTCTGAAACGATCCGTTGGAGGGAAAAAGGAACCGGTAGGACCCGACCTTCCATAAGGTGTGTAAAATATAAAACTGTGTACAAACGAGGCATGCATGCCCCATGCTCGTGTCATGTAACTCTGAAAAAGATGACGGAAGCATTGGTGTAGACAATTGTAGCACCCTCGGGGGTGGTTGTGATAAAGGAAAAAGACAATTATGTAAATGAACATACTCTAAACAATAGGCAGTGATCACGGTAATAAGTAGCAGCGATTATGTAGGCATTGGTAGCCCAACCAAGTTCAGAGGTCTTCGGCAAATGAGAGAAATAACTGCAATAGTCGCAAAGTAAGACCCACTGTAACATGAGAAAGTGTTGGCATCAAATGTTATGGGGGCCAACGATAGCAGGGAGCAATGGTGTTTCACCCTGTGTCGTCCAAGATCTCTCATTGAATGGGGAATGAGAATCAAGATATTGTCGCCCTTCTAGAAAATTTTGCTAATGTTGACAAAAGGGGAACGCGACTCCCAGAAGTAAAGGGCTTCGTGGAATCTACTGAGGTGAGGAAGTGGCAGAGGTACATGGATGAAGTCAAGAAGTGGGAAGACTCAAGACTGCCCTTGGTTGGAGGATGTATGGGATAAAAAGTGTCCACAACCGTGTAACAAGGTCGAGTGTCAAGGGGACGAAAAGACCGGTGATAAGTTGTGCCAGAGGCGGGACAAAGTGAACAAATGTAGAGGGTAGAGGTAAGTGACCTGTGGGGTACTCTGAATATATGGACGATGCCGACAAGGGTAGATGATGAGTAATGCTCCAACCAAAAGTGACATGGGTTGCGTTTGGCCAAAAGGAGGGAAGCAGGTCACCAAATGTGATGACAAAAAGGATTAATGAAATGACTAGAAATAAAGGCGTTTGTACAATAAATAATGAATAGGTTGGGGAGAAATGTACAAATACAGAAATGGGTTCCCCAGTGTGATATGAGTGGCCCGTGGAGGGTAGGATGTGTTTGGAAAATTGATGAAGGGTGGGGGCCCCATTGGTGAGTTTCTGTATGAGGTAGGTTCGCAGATGGGAAAACTGATTTTGGATGAAATGGAGGGTTCATGATACTGCGGAGGTGCAGGTAAAAAATAGAACCGTAAAGAGATAATCTGGGAGTCTGTGTGGGAAAGCTAGCAAAATGAGGAGAAGGAGTATGTGGCTGATTCACGTCATGATGAAAGACTATCGAGACTCCCATCCCTAAAGGGTGATGAAAAACAGCATGAGTGTCAAAAAAGTGGCAAAAGATGCTATGAATGGGACAACTCATGTGGGTAAGAATGCTACTGGGTAACAGTACTGAAGATGCAAAATGGAGGTGTGGGTACTGCAGAGCCAGGAATGGGGAGCCTAGAGGTAAATATCAGAGGGTGTGACTGGAAATGAAAGTGTGATATAATGGGAAAGACTACATGACAGTGCTGAGTATATACCTGAAGGGGTTGTGCCAATGCATGATGAGAAAGTACCTTCACACATGACAACCAAATACCCAAAGTGAACAATATCTGAAGAGAATCAAAGATATGAGCATGTATTTGATAAATGTGACTATGTGCGTGCGTACCTGATCATGATATGAAAAAAAAGCACCCCAGGGGCTTAAGATGAAAAGCGACCTAGGGACTGCTATGATGTAGGTGACGGGATGTTGATCCTGTGGCTGAAGACGGATTGAAAAATGGACACCGTGGGCTCCCGGAAAGGTGAGTGGAAGTTTGGCAAAAGGCTTATATATAGCTGTAGGGCCCACATTGCCACCTCATTTGTACCTGTTGCAACAGTGACTGGACGAGTAGTTTTCAGAGGAGATTGAGAGATTCAGGGAGGACGAGGTAGTCGATTGAGGATCTGCGAGTATCAGGTTAGTGTTCTGATCATCCTGCATAGAAATAGGTTTTCAATTTTTGGGCAGGGGCTGTATGGGGGGCCGTACGGAGGTAGTTAGGGGATAGGGGCCCCACATGCGCAGGCAATCCGGTGATAGACTGTTAACTTGCCAACAGCTGAGCAAGTACTACATAGGGTTGGAATCTGCGACAACCTTGGTGGTGCGAAGCAGAATGTAATGGCGCAGTTTCTGGACTGCGAGGACAACTGCAAGAGCAAGTTTCTCTTCATGTTTATACTTCAAGGGTGGTCCTAAGAGGTTCTTACTAATGTAATAAATGACATGTTCATGATTATCATCTCCGAGCTGGACGAGGATGCCGGCTACTGATACAGCTGATGCTGATACGTAGAGGATGTTGTCGCAATTATAGTCAGGTGCACTAATTAAAGGTTCATTTGAAAGCGTTGTTTTAAGATCGTCAAATGACTGTTGGGCATGGTCGTCCCAGTGAAAAGGGATGTCATGATGTAGTAAGTGGAGGAAACCATGTGAGCGTATGGTGTAATCGGGAACAAAGCGTCTAAGAAAGTTAGTTTTTCCCTGTAGACTCTGAAGTTGTCGTAAATTCCAGGGAGGTGGAATTTCGGTGATAGCTTGGACTTTGAGGGGGTCTACGGTAATACCGCTTTGGGAAACAATAAAACCGAGGAGGTTCCCTATGGTGACATAGAACACACACTTGAGAGGATTCAAGCGGATGTTGCACTAATGAAACTATTGAAAAATGATTCGTAAATCATCCAGATGCTGAGTGCGTCTCTTGGATTGAGCTGTGAGGTCGTCCAAGTAGGCGAGGATGATATTCGCTAGATCATGAAAGATGTATGTCATTGCCCACTGGAAGGTTGCGCCGGCATTTTTTAAGCCAAAAGGCATGACACGGTATGCAAAAGTACCCCATGGGGTAATGAATGCGGTTTTATATTGATCGGCTGGGTGGATTTGTATTTGGTTATAGCCAGAGAATCCATCCATAAAGGAGAGAGCCTCGTGGCCGGCGCAGTCGTCGATAATTTGATCGATGAAAGGCATTGGAAAGTTGTCTTTGGGACATGCATTATTGAGATCGCAAAAGTCTGTGCAAACACAGATAGTGCCCTATTTTTTGTTGATGGGTACAAGGTTGGAAACCCATGAAGTATAAGTGATGGGGTAAATAAACCCGGCAGCGCATAGTTTGTCAATTTCAGCTTGATAGTCGCGGCTTTGGATGGGCGTAGCAGTCGCTATTTCTGGCAAACTGGTGTGATGTCAGGGCATGTGTCGATGCGATGCTCGAAAATAGAGGGATCGAGGCTAGGCATTTCCGTGTATGACCAGGCAAAAATATCCCTATATTCCTGGAAGAGGGCTTTATATGCGGCGATTTCCTGAGGAGTGCAAGCAACTCCAATGGTGATTTATTCGACGATGCCATTTTTAATGGAAATGTTGATTTTGATGGTGGGGGAAATGTTGGCCATATTACCTTCTTCAAAAGCATCGGGGGTAGGAATAGGATTGTTGAACCAATCTATAGGCCCGGAGGGGATAAAATCTTTGGTTTTGACCACGTAAATGGGGTTTTGGTTAGGAGGCATGAGGGCTTCCTGTGGAGAAAAGAGTGCACGGTGATGTAGCACATCCCAGGGAGAGTCTGGGTGGTTTAGCTCTTCCAATATTTCCTCGTCACATTGGAAACGACAGGAATATAAGGGGTCATGAGGAGTGATCTCCATGATGGTGTGTTTGTCCCCTGATGGAGAAGCAGGGGGAGTAATGCGAGGAGATGGTGAGGGTTCACTCGACATAAACCATATATTGAAGTACTGAGGGGTACCCGTGGTGGTTGGGTGGAGAGTGTCCATAGGGGAATGAGCAGGAGAGTTGGGTGGGTTGGGGGGTAAATCCTCAGACACATCATCTAAGAACCATGGAGGCATTGGGAGTGCCTCGGGTTTGGGAGAAATGACATGAAGATTCTCTAGTGATGAGGTAATGTCAATTATTGCCTCTGCGGGTCAGTGAAGCAGGGCCAATTGACGTTGCCTGTATTCAATAATCATAGGACACTGGTATGTAAAGTGAGCAAATGAATCGCAGAGAGAGCAAGGGCGTCTCATACGTTCATTGACTGAAGTGGTGACATAACGAATGTCAGTGATATTTGTTGAGGAGGATGTAGCAGGGTTGGGGTTTTTTTGCAAGTTCTGGCGTACGGCGGTTAATGTCTGCCGAAAACGTGGCAGTGCTAGGCAATGATGGGTATAATGGCCATACTCTGAACAAATAGCACAAGCGTATTTGGTCCTCAACCATTTACTACTGGAGGGGTGGGTGGTAGTGGTGGGACTAGTAGTAGTGGCGGGTGTTGTGGGAGTGTGATTAAGGGGGATCAAATTCCGTAATTTAGGTAGTGATGGACAATTGTTGGTTTGGTGGCCCTCTTTCTCACATAGTGCGCAAGGCGGTGAGATGCATGGAGGAAGTGGAGTGGTGGGCTCCTTCTTCTTTCTCCTTCCTCCAGCTGTAGCAGGGGGGTTAGTGAGTTGGGGGGTGGTGGGGGTAAGGATGGGAATCATCATGGGGATTCCTTCCTGTGAGGGAAGGGATGGTCAAGGGACCATCTCAGGTGGGTGTAAATACCACACTGGGATTGCTAACACCATATTAGGTAGTGTGACCATTGTGGCTACCTGAAAAGATTCTATACTTGGTGGAGGGTAAAAGAAGGGAATTTGAGTGAGGGGTTGGGGGACTGTCTCCCAAATGGAACGATGCCCCTGGGGAGAGGTGGAAGCGTGGACTGATGAGGTCGACGAGTGTGCAGGAGGTTCCAGTGGGGGTGGTTCTGTGACTGTTGGGACGTCAGGAATGACTGAAGCCTTCTGAGGAGGACGTGCATCCTCTGTGTGAGTTCCGTTAGATGAGATGACGCATACTTGATTAGCAGGATGAAGGAGTGGTGGTGCTCCATGGTACGTCCCTAACAAGGATGGATCTTTGAAAATCCCAGGACCTATCTCGACGAGTGGATATGCGTCTTGGTTTGTGTGGATGAGAGGAAGAATGTTATCGAGGTTGGCAGATGGGTTAGGCTCATAATGTGAGACTTGGTCGATAGTCACGATCTTCCCATTGTGAGGGAACATCATGGTCCGAAAGACGGAAGATGCCACTGCCTTCATAGCGTACATGTAGCTACGACCGAACAGGATATTATAATCGAGCAGGGTGTCGATAACTTCAATGTCGATTAGAATAGTCTTGCCCCCGAGTTCAATGGGCACGTTTTGGAAGATTCCTTCAGGAGAGGATGGTCGTCCATCATAAGCTCGTAATGTGATGGAAAAGGGTATGAGTTCTGGGGAACCAAGTTTCTGCCATACTGTTTTGGACATAATGCATGTAGATGCACCTTCATTGATGATACATTGATGAACTGTGATGTTTTGTATTTTTACTGATATTTTAAAAGCAATCAAGGTGGGAAGACGAGGTTCTCCGCTATCAAGATCAAAGGTGATGAGTCGAGTATCTATAGGGTCGACTGCCCCCAAGGTAGAAAGTAGTGATTTTCGCTGAGTAGGACAATTCTGGAGGACTTCCAAGATGGACATGGCAACCGGGGATTGTGCTAAGTCATCTACCAAACTATAGTTATGAGTTGCCCTAGCCCCGGGGTTGTGGACATTCCTACACGAGGGGATGCGAGGGATTCATAGTAGTGGTTCGATGGAAGGGCACGGGATCACCAACGGGGGTCCCATTGGTGTAGGGTTTGTCTCTAAATAGATGGGAGTAGACTCAGCGGGGGCATGATACTAACGATTATGGGTTTACAGAAGGATTTCTTCCTCACTGGTGAGGAGAATTGTATGCTCTGCTGGGTTGTTGGGGTTGGGGTATTGTCCCCCCTGAGGTGGGGGGTGTTGTGTGTCCTGTTGGGTGTTTATCACACCTTGATGTGGAATAGTATTTTGCAGCACGGTAGGAGGGGGTTGTTGCACGTATTTTTGTGGTGCCTATTGAGGGGAAGGTTGTACAAGAGAATGGGGAAGACTACCAGAGTCTTTCAACCATTTGAAATCAACGATCTGGGGGAAATGATGAGTGTAATGGCCAAACTCACCACAAAGGGCACAAGGGAAGATGGTTTTAACATTATTTCTCCCTTGGCGTTTGTTATTATTGCCCCCTTCGGGGTTTTGGTTCCCTTGGTTCTGGTTGCCCCCAGTGGGTTGGTGCTGTGGGGGTTGATTCCCGCCTTGACCTAGGTTGTTGTTATTCCTATTCCATCCTTTCTTCTTGGCATTGTTCGATGGATGAGTTGGGTTGGTTGTATTCAACTGTTCAAAGTTTTGGTATTGTTGAGCAGCAGAGGGTTGAACAAAATTTACCCCCGCATGAGGATGGGGGGGAGCCATGGGTTGTGGGGGACCAGGAAACGGGAAGTAAGGATTCTGTGGTGGTACCGATCCACAAGGTACATAGGAAGGCATAGTGCTTTCACTAGTACTATAAGTTGATGTTGAGGGAGTACCACTGTTTGTGGGAATAGGTGGATGTATGGGAGGTGCCGGTGGTGGTCCACTGATGGGTGGAGGTATAGCAACAGGGTATGGCTGTTGATAAGGAGGTGGGGGGTAATAAGGAGTGCCCCCATATGCTGGCGGGTATTGAGGTGTTCCATACATTGATGGTGGTTGGGGTTGTGGACCATGGTGTGTGGTGGCACCGATCAATCCGTCTGCTGAGTGAGACATCCCAGGTTTGTCTTGGCCAAATGGCATAGGTTTTGGAAGATTAGGAAGTACTGTGCATAAGTACCCTGACTGTGCATAAGTAACCTGAATGTGCATAGATGAGGTCATACTGTTGGGCCTTACTGATGGCTTCCTCTTCGGATTGAGGGAAGGTGGAAGCTACATCCTTTCCAAGGAGAGAGACAAGTGATCTAAGAAACTAGTCGAGACACTGTTGCTTGGTGGTTTCTGCTTTACACAAACTACGTCGCCTACACCACTCATGAATGTGGTCAGCGATGTGTGTGGTTGAGGTTTGTTTGAAGTTAGGCAGTAGTTCTAGACCATTGTCGTGGTGGATGGGTAATTGGAAAAAGGTCAAGAACACTTTGGCCAATGACTCAAAAGTTGCGTGGGACCCCGATTTTTCTTCAACATACCATTTAGCCGATGGGCCAGTCAGTGTGTGTTGAAATAATCGTAGTCTGATGGAATCATCCATAATGTTGTTGGAGGAGCACCATAGGTGAAAGGTCATGACATGGTTGGTAGGGTCATCCCCTGTCTTTCCTTCAAACTTTGGTATGTCTGAAGGGAGTTTGGTTTGCATTGCAGGCCATGTGGGATCATGCAATATAGAATCATTGGTAAGTTTGGTGAGGTTCAGTATGTTGAGAGAGGCCAAATATGGCATCTGTAGTGGGGGGGGGGCAATTAGCTTAGGCCATAGTGTGTTGTAAACCTGACCCTTGATGGCGGCTAGGTGGGTTGGTGCTCCCTCCTTGAGAGGAAGTGGGTCCCCCGCTTCCGTGTAAAGGAGAGCAAGTGAACGGATGACCTTGGGAAGTTGACCCAAGTAATGTAGAACCAAGCAAAGCTGATCCTAATATAGTAGCACTCATAGGAGTGTGTGAAGGAGGTGCCGATGAG
>ML829665.1:57596-68471 GCA_009831015.1 Picea engelmannii
TCCTACCTAGACTAAAAAAATTCTTTTGGCACCTCCTGTGGAGGAAAACTTAGTGAGTTTTTAGAAATATTTTAGATGTAGTTGTTTTGGGAGGTTGGGGGTGCAAACCAACCTCGTTGATTAAAAATGGGAGTGGATAGTCTTATCAAGAAAAGATGGGGTATTTTCGGAATCCCTTTCTGGAGGAAACTTACTTTGACCTCCACGTTTCAAGAAGAAGCTATGTGAGTGATAAGTGACTTTTGTGTGTGAGTGAAAGTGTGCCAATTTTTAGTGAATTAGATGTCACCTTGCTACATGTGGACTTCGCTTGGTCCTTACAATAGTTTGATTACCTAATTAACTAAGTGCATTTGGTACAACCTTGCGTAATTCAAAAAGCCCTAGGAAGCTAGCATGTGGACATGTGGGTCCATTACTATCCTTTAACTCCCTATTGTGAGGTAATCTAAGAAAAGCTTGAAACTATCCTAGATTGAACATGTGGGCATGTATGGGCCCGTTACAAACCTTTAAACTTCCCTAGTGTTTTGATCTAAGAAAGCAAAATTTCAAACACTATCCTATATTTGTAGCATGTGGGCATGTATGGGCCCATTACAAATTTAATATGCATTTGAAAAAATAAAAATAAGAGGGGTCCCAAGAAGAGTCGTTGTCCTCTCCTAAAGGTTTTAAACTTTGTTAAGGGAGATGAAATTGTTTTCACAATCTTTTTCTGATTCTCAAGATTGCTTGGAGGCGCGAGAGAAGAGCATACTAGATGATTGTTACTTCAACTTCCTAGTCCCAATGTGAATTAGATGTGATTAAGAATGATTACCAACTTATGTTGTAAGTCAAAACAAGCCATCCATGTGGCAAAAAGCAAAGAAGGGAAATTGATATTTATCCTCCTAAGTGCCTATATGTGTTTTTGACTAACCCCTTTATATGATGAGGGGACTAAGTGTAATGTGGCTTTAAAACATTTTTGACATCATTTTTAAGAAGGCAAATGGCCTTCCCCACATCCCAACAACTTACAATGTGAAATTTGGTTCAGATGCGTGACCCCTAGTGAAGACAGAGGCGCACAGAGCGCAGGCGCGCAAACAGAGATGAGTCAAAAAGTGCATGTGCACAAAGAAAGGTTGTCACTTAAGCGCATGTGTGCACAATGCACATATGTGGGGTATAATACTCGCGCACTTGTGACAAGCGGACGAGAAAGAAAAATCCGGATGGATTTCTCTCAATTCTCCTTTGAATTGAATGGTTGGCAGGTCGGCTTGGGCCGGTTAGTGCACTTGTAAGTTAAACAAATTAAAAGAAGAGAAAAATAAAGCCAAATGAGGTAGGAATTTGATACCTTTCCCCAGCAGAGTCGTCCATCTGTTGCACCTCCGTTGTCACCTTGGTGAGCATAATCAAGGTGCTTGCAAGCCTAGTTGGGTCTGCTAGGTAGGACAACTGTAGAGAAAAAGGTTAGAGAAAGAAAAAACAAAACTATAACTAAAAATTAGACTAATAGATGCAATAAGAATTAAAATCATGAGCATAGGAAACAAGGAACAAAAAGACCCATGTCACCAATATTAGAGGCTGGTCTATTGATGAAATCAAAGCACCAAGAAGAAAGGGGACTATGAGTCCCTTCTTCCTCCAAGGGAAGGTTCTTGGACCCTCACAAGATTGCTCTCCTTACAACAAAGAAAATGAGAATAATGGTGAAAGAACTCTTTGCATATCCACTCAATGGAGAGGTGGATTGCTCAATGAAATGGTGCCAATGTGTTCTTGTCAAGGATGGAGTCCTTAAAACAATCTAGGTAGCATAACATTACTTTGAATTCCTTGAGAAAATGAGGTGCATTCATGGATTTTTATAGTATTGCATTGGGTTATTGTGTAACTCCTTTGTAGTGTGAAAAGAGGCCATTTAGGGCATTATTGGGTCTTTGACCAACCCACCATTCGGATCTAGCCCGGATTTGGAGGTCAAATCAGCTTGGGAGTTGAACCATAAGTGGTTGGGAGGCCGACCACATTCATAAATGTGTCATTTAGCAAGTGCGCTGCTTTTTGCGCTAACAGTCATGCATCATGCACCTATGCGTGCTTTATACGTCCCTGTTCCACGCATGTGCACGCGCGCCCAAAGTATGCAAAGCGTTCTTCAATTTTTCACTACTTTGTATAGTTTTTGACCTTTTTTGAATGTTGTGTTATTAATTCAGTTCCATGAATGACTTCATTACTGTTTGACGACGCTGAGTTCTTGTAACCATGTGCAGACGAAATTTCAGTGATAACACCCACTGATGAAAAGGGGAGTCTACTGAAATAGGTTGCAAAGGGAAGGCTGGTTTTTATATCCGTCTGGACGCTTTTTGACAAATAACACATTTGCGACACAAAGCATGAGCATCTTTAAAAAGTGTGGGCCAGTAGTAACCTGCTCTTAATACTTTATGGGCAGTGGTATCTCCACCAAAATGCCCACCAGCTTCTCCTGTGTGCAATTCCAATAAGACCTTTTCTGCTTCATCTTTCTCAAGACAACGCATTAGTACTCCATCAAAATTTTGACGAAACATAATACCATTAATCAACTGAAAAAAAGCAGATTTTAATCTTAGTGCTCTTATTTTAGTGGGATCCAGGTGACAGGGAGCTGACCCATGTTCAAGACAAAATTGTATATCATCATACTAGGGACTAACAGAGTTTTTTGCACAATAAATTAAATTTTGGTAGTGTTGTCTTGGATTTGACATATCATTTTCCTCTTGCTGTCCTGCAGTTGAGTCAGCGACTAACTTGCATAACCCTTGACCTCTCACTATTTGTGCTAGGGTGATTTCTATGTCATACTCTTGCAAGGATGTGACCCAGTTTTCCCTCTTTTCACCTAGTTCTTTCTGTACTAACAGATTTCTGACGGCCAAGTAAGGGACAATGATTTTCGTCCTAGATTTCAAAAGATAAGATCAGAAGTGCTTTACTGCTTTAAAAACAGCATAGGCTTGTTGATCCACTACTGGGTAATTAAGTTCTGCGCCTTTGAAGGCTGAGCTCATAAAGGCAATTGGGACTTCATTGTTTTCAGTGTTCTTTTTAGTTAAAACAGTGGCATAAGAGCGATTAGAAGCGAATGTGTAGAGAGTGAAGTCTTGCGAAAAGTCGGGGCTCATCAGAGAAGGAGCATATATTATGGCATTTTTTATTGAATTAAAATCTTGGTTTTCTAAGGGTCCCCAATAGTATTGTACGTCCTTTTTTATTAGGTTTTTTAATGGTCTCACCATTTCTGAAAAACTGGGGACGAATCTCCTGACAAAGTTTATATGATCTAAGAAAGATTGCATAGAATATTTTGACGAGGAAGGGGGAAGTTTAGAAATGACTTCAGTTCTTTCAGGGTTGATAATCATCCCTTTGCTTGATACAATAAATCCTAAGAGCTTACCTTGTTCTACTGTGAACATAGATTTTTTAGGATTCAAAGAAATGCCGCACTTACGACATCGTTGTAGAACAGATCTTAAATGAGCTAGATGATCAGCTTTGTTTTTCAAGAAGACCGTAACATCATCAAGGTAAACTATGACAGATTGATTGATTAAGCATTGGAAAGCGATGTCCATCGCTCTATGGAAAGTGGCACCAGCATTTATGAGTCCAAAGGGCATCTTCCTATAAGCGCAGGTCACCCATGGAGTGCAGAAGGTAGTTTTAAGTTGGTCTAGAGGGGACACCAGGACTTGGTTATACCCTGAAAAACCATCCAATAAGGATAATATTTCAGAACTAGATACATGTTGAAGGATCTGTTCCATGGGTGGGACAGGGTAGTTGTCTTTATCAGACACTCGATTAAATTTTTTGAAATCGACACATAGTCGGATTTCACCACTCTTCTTCCGGATAGGGACAATATTAGAGACCCATTGCGTGTGCCTAACTGGGAAGATTATCTTAGAGTTCGGGAGTTTATTTAATTCCTTCTTGACAGTTGGCTCAAGTTTTGGATGCATTTTCCTTAAATTTTGTTGAAAAGGTTGGGTTTGCGGTTTCATAGGAATAACGTGTTGTATGATGTTAGGATCAAAGGTTTTTAAGTCGTTGTATGTCCAAGCAAAAACGTCTTTGAATTCCTTAAACAATTTAATAAACGTTGTTTTTTCTTGTTCAGAACATCCCACCCCTAAATTAATGTAATGTGGATTGTCTTTAGTTCCCAAGTTTACTTTTTCATGCGTTAAAGAGGAACTATTCATTTTACAGTTCACTGATTTTTTGAACTTATCCTGAAGATCATAAAAATTTTCTAATCTAACTACAGATTTAGGGATAGAATTTACCATGTCCGATGAAGATTCAGGAGTTCTCACATCTGTTATTACCGTGAAGTGAGTACCTTCATTGATCATTGCGCCCTGGAAAGTTTCTTCCATATGCAGGAAACTTATAATCTGTTGATCGTCATCGAAGATTCTCCAATTCGTGATGTTGTCAGGGACGGATGGTCTGAACAACAGTTCGAAAGAGAATGCATTCGGAGACAAGCCTTCTGCAGGAAAGAGTTTCGAAGCTACATTAGCTAACAAGTCGGCTTTCGAATTATTCAATCTAGGAATAAAATTTATCTTAAATGCAGAAAAATTATTCATCAAATTCCATACCTCAAATTGGTAGCTTTTAAGGTGCGGAGATAAACAGTGGATAGAATTTTTTACCTATCTAACCACAATTTCTGAATCACCAAAGACATTCAAATTTTGAACGTTCATATCTAATGCTTTTTTGAGGCCTTGCAACAAAGCCTCATATTCTGCTGTGTTGTTTGTACATTCAAACTCTAACCTACATGCAATCAGGGTTTTGTTACCTGCTGGATCAATAATCACCCAGCCCGCACCAGCTCCTTCCTTGGATTTTGACCCGTCAAAGTAAAGAGACCATATTTGATTTTCGTCGGGTACATGTGACCATTGGGTAGAAGTTGTTGGCTGCATATATGTCAAAATTTCAGACTGTTGTTCTGGATTAGTGATAGCGGAAGTTTCGGCCATGAAATTGTATAAAACGGTATCCATCCCTTGTATTTCAGGTGAATCGGCAGAAGGTGTAAATGGCTCATTGGGATCATTTAAATCTGTCACTGTGAACTTTAGGTAACGTTCACGGTTTACCTTGATTCTGTTGGGCTTTCCATTCTTGAGTAACCACAAGTGAGACCAATCTGTCGCGAAATAGCCATGTAGTTGTTCTGACCAGTCTCTGCTTAAAAACAAACCATAAACTTCTGGAATATCTACAACGATAATATCAATCACTTGATGAACTTTAGGGTTAGACGACAATCTTATAAGCACATTTCTCAATTCGCTTATAACTTTAACACTAGTTCGATCAAGATGGATGATTTTCAAGGTGGATGGTTGAACTTCAACATTAATCTTTTGACACACAGACCATGGCATTACGTTAGACGACGCTCCTGAATCTACCATGCAGTTGTGCACATTCCTATTGAAGATTTCAAAAGTTAACAAAAATGGAGGGACATTTCTGCGAGTACTAATGGTGGAAGCTTGTTGTTTTTTATTCGCAGCCTCTAAAACTAATTTATCTACATTTGTTACATTATTTACAAGAAGGTCTCTTTTCTCGTGAGAATCAGAAGTAGTCTTGGTGGAGGCCTTCTGAGGAACTTTGGGGTTGTTCTGAAAAACCTTTGTTACTGCTTGGATTGCCATTTTTGTTGTTCTCTGCAATATTCTATAACATTTTTTATAGAAGAAACAGGAATTTTAATAGTTCATAAACAGAAATATTAGCCCTTAACGTTTTTAGATCTTCAACCAAATCATAATCTAAGCTTGGGTTTACATAATTCTGTTTAGTCTTAGTTGGTTTATATTGTTTTGGGGGTAAAGTCGTAGTGATTTTAGAAGAAGGCTTGTTTGTTGTCTTACTCCTAGTATTGTAAGGATGTACTGTCTCGAAATTATCTTGAAAAATACTATCCGAGAAATGTCCAAAAATGTTTGGAGAGGATTCATCCTCTTCTACTATCTCTTGTTCAACTACTTCCTCAGGGATCTCAGGAGGCATCAAGTTATCTTGTGCTTCTAGAATCATTTGAATAGCGAATTGCAAGCTTTCTAGATTTAGGCCTTCAGTATTTGAATTAGGTCAGTTGGTGGGAAAAGGCTTCCTAAACAGGGGTTTGTAAGGCCCTTTGCTCAAAGAAGCTTCTTTAGCCAGCCTTTTCAAATCTATAACTTGATTGGACAGTTTTTGAACGACTTTCTGTAAGTTTTCTAAATATGAGCTTTCAGGTTGTGTTTTGTTTTGGGAAAGTCTAGGGAGGATTTCGATTTTCTTTTTGGAAGTTGAACTAGTCTCTATTTCATTACTAGTAGTGTCTTTTAAGCTGAGGATGTCTTTCTCGATCTGACTGGCCTCTTCGAAGGCTTCTAACAACGTGGCTTTCTTAGATCTCTTTACCCAAATGGCTATGCTTTGATGTAAGGCTTTCGTATAATATGCTATGATAAGATTCTCAGCAGGCATCGAATCCATAGGGATTCGGTTCTTTAGTGTTAAGAATCTTTGATTAAAGTATTTGATTTTCTCTTTGGGGTTCATTCTTAAACTAGAAATCTCCATGACTAGAACTTCTGGGGACTTGTCCTCTCCAAACTTCTCAAGAAAACAGGATTCAAACTTCTCCCATGATACAATGGTATGGGGTTGTTGGGCAAAGTACCAGGTAGAGGCATTTCCCTCAAAGGTGTAGGGAAACAATCTACAGAATACGTCTTTGTGATAGACACTACGGAGTCTAACGGCTAACATAAACTTTTTGATGTGATCTTCGGTGATCTGTTTAGAGTCCGAGTCAAATTTAGGGAGCTATTTCTCTGGGTGTTTGGTTAAGGGATGTTGAGGCCCAGGTATGGCCACTGCATCTTGGTCGAGCCAGGTTCTGGCAGGATTGTTCTGGTTGGCCATAGGTGTGGGTGGTGTCGAAGGCTGGGATGAGGAAGTGCCTTCGTCAGAGGACTCTTCTCCAGAAGAAGAAGGAGATGAAGAAGGTGGTGATGGTGGTATACCAGATCCTCCTGCTGCAGGAGTGAGGATTGGATCTGTAGGGTTTAAAGTGAGGTTAGTGCCTCCAAGTTGTTCTATGATATTATAGAAGTCTAATGGTTGGTCCAAAGGTCGGTTTGGTTGTCTTAGACGGGCGAAGGCACTGTGTGTTCTTATGAGAGATTGGCGGACAATATCTTGTACGTCACCACTCGTAGGATTTGGAGTTATTGGTTCAACTATGATCTGTAGATCGTCGTTTGATGTGGTTGTTGTTTGAGGGACAATGTTGTCATTTGAATGAATTCTAGTCACTGTAGGTGAGCGGGTAGGTGGTGGAGGAGTCTTACGACCACCTCGTGACATTAATAATTTTTAGGCCCTCCTTCTAGCGCCATTTTTTGACATGCGAAATTGACCGCTCGTCAATTGGAGGAGTGAATCCGGTCCGGGGTTGTCTACTTAACCCAAGCCGTTTGTATTAATCCACTTCGATGGGTTTAGTGGCTCCGTTGGCCGATCTAAGTCCTAAGAAAGTAAAAAAAACTAAAGAAACTAACTTAAAGAAAAACACTAGCTGAAAACTATATACAAATCTACAATACACTTACAGTTCACTACTTAACATTTATAAAATAGCTTTACTTATTATATGTACAATATGATTATATCTCTGATAAATGTATAACATTTACAGAATGCAAATTTTGATCAAAATCTGCGAAAATCAAATATGAATTGATTTATTTAGCGACAGCAAACTATCACTCAGTCTTTTTGATTTATTTTTATAATGTTTATGAACAAGAAACAAAATAGAAACTATCTAATTGAAAAATAAAGATAACAAACAATACAATGTATTTAGACTACAAGAAATTCCTATATTAATTTCACTAATAAAATAAAACAAGCGAACTAACCTGTAATCGCATCTCCTATTCGTCCTGTGTATAGCATCTAATTTCATTGTTTGATGAGGCCAACCCACACTAGATTTTCCAAATGCTTCTCGTAAACACGAAGTAGTAATGATCGAATGCTAATAACAAAACATGAGAGAAGTAGTAATAGCAATTCTATAATTTGACAAATGATCACATTAAGATAAATCTAGCTGTAAAAATTTGCATACAACTGCTCATTGAATAAAAAAGATTAACCTTCTAGTCATCAAATTTGAATTGGATAATTGTTGTATATAATATGAGAGACATAAAACATGGACATCATATAAATCCCATCACATCAACCTGTAATAAACCATGATATCTAAAGTAGTCGCAATTTCATTACAAATCAAAATGAGCAAAACTTGAACAAAAATATGATATATCGAAGCTAAAGTTGTACCAACATCAACTTCCATTCAAGTCTGTCAATCATAAATCCATAGTTTCTGCTCCTAGGTAGAGATGGTCCTTAGTTTACAAAACAATACATTTTTATAGGCTATAGGATCAAAACATTTCCTATGGATATCATCAAATTTGTTCCAAAAATTGTGGGGGATGCAACCTCCCAGATTCTCATTGTTATCAAAACTAACGGCCTATTCTAAAAACACATAAAGAAATAGCATGCTGAGAGATGCCACTAGCGATTCAAATCTTGTTTTAGAAATTGTATGTACCTGTAAACCCACAAGAATAAATGATTTCAGATTGCATTTTAGTTGTAAAAACAAAGAATTTGAATTTTAGTAACTAGCTACAAAATCTCACGATTCTATAGCTAGTTATAATTATAACTAGAATCGTGTTTTATTGAGTCAATCAAAACATACCAGATATAATCTATGCAAACAAATCATGTATTCTAATTAAAAACAAAGACAAAATCATCCTAAATTTATTTCAAACACCATACCTCAGATTAAGGGATTCGTCTTAATCAAGAAATTTTCGAATTCACAATGGTACTTGTTGCTTCCACGTTCTTAAAAACAACAGACCCTGTGGTTTTTTGTCTTTGATCATTGGTTTGAGCTACGTTTTGAAGTCTTTCATTCTCCTTCATTAGCAAATTTACCTGATCCTCCAAGGACTTGATCCGAGACTGAAGTAAAGGCACATCTCTGTATTACCTATCGAGCCATGACTGACATTTGTTGCATTGCGGTTGAATAGACTATGTATTAGCAGGTGGGGAATTTTCCATTTGACTTGTAGGTTCTCTGTTGAGTTTGATTCCAGGGAAGTCGGGGTTGTCTTTAAGACACGGTGGAAGGTTCGTCACAAAATCATAAGGTTTATCATAGAAAAGTCCATACGAATATGGATATTCTTCAGTTAGAAACCGTTCAATTTCCTAATCGAAATCCTCGCTTAACAAAATTGGGTTTTGTTCTGCATAGGGCTTAGGTTTATTTCGGGCACATTGTGAAACCCAACGTGCGGCCCTTTTTCCCTTGTAATTGATATCACTATTACCTTTACACTTTTTCTTTGCATATTTTTTAACAGACTTACCACCACCTTTGGGATACGAATCTGGTAGAGTGTCAGGTTGGGTAGTGTCCGGATAGGTCAAGGGTTCCACAGAGGGCAAGAGCGAAGGAGGAGGGATGACAAGCTCGATGAGGGTTTTTGTAACGACAGACTTGTCAACCTGTCCTATTTCTTGTCAACCTGTCCTATTTCAGTGCTAGAAAAAACATTCCTTAACAGGAAGGCATCCCAATAATCACCATTTAACTTCAACTGATGAACCATAATAATTTTAATCAAACAGTGGTGGAACAGGCTAGAATCATATTTCTTCCTTTTAAAATGCTTTTCCATTTTGTATAAACTTCGAAGAACAAAACAGGGCATGTTTAGGGGAAAGTCGATAAAACTCATGAGAAATCGCAATTGATATAAGAATACCAAACCATATCTACCCTCACAGGTAACGAACTACTTGAAAATAGCTAACAGATCGTGCCATCTAGGTTTTAGAGTTGTAACGGGCATACCTTTGTCACAGCTGGTAATCTTCCTTGAGGTAAACAATAGTGACCAGGGAACCTCATCAACCTTTGATTTTTTGAACCACTTTTGTCCCACGGCTGGCAGACTGGTGGCTGAGCTAATGAAATCTTCATTTAACTCAAGCTGGACATCTCCAATTTTAGCTACAACCATCGAACGTTAGTGTGAATTGTTGAGCAACTGCTAAATTAAAACCCTCGAACTTCTCAACAAAGACCCACCAACCATTCCTCTCTAAGTCTTCTCAGGCATTATCAAACAATAACAAAGTCTAGACACCGTTGGGTTCAATTCTCACTACAGAAACCATAGCTAATAGCAAGAAATCAACAGGGGATTCGGTGATAGGGTTTGAAAGGACAAAAACAGATCCATTGCCCTGAGCTTCCCCAACACAATGCACAGGTAGCTCGAAATGTTAAGAAGGAGCGTTAATGTTATGCGTGTGAGGAAAATCGTATAGATCGAGGCCATGAAAAAACATCATACCAGGATATACTTGGAATGACACCTCGGTGTAATAGTACACATAAAAATCATAACAGTTTAAAACCAGCATATGCATATCCACGATTTGATCAAAATGTCAAATAATTGAATCAAAGTTTTGATATTAACAATAGTCAAATGCCAAATGGGTGGTGGTTTAATACATATGTAACCAAGGTGTTTTCGAGACCAAGGGGTGATAACCATGGAAACAACCATGTTCATGATAAAATAAGACAAATAAATGATAAACCATATGAACATTAACCCTTTGATGTAATCAAACATGAATTCCAACTGTGGGTTTTCACGCTTGCAGTCGTGAAAA
>ML829666.1:30378-45349 GCA_009831015.1 Picea engelmannii
TCTGTGGGTAGTCCCCACATTGGTTCTCCCGTCGACCTTCTTTCCAAACCTAATTGTGTCACTAGCACACCCTTAGACTCCATTTCATTTGGCAATAACTTCAATGCCTCTCTACCAACACTTTTTTCACGTAGAAGAATAAATCCAACCACTATTTCCTATCAAAGACCATGGACTTTTCCATCACACAAAATGTTGTCAAATAATTTCAAGGTACAAACACTTTTATGGATTTTATAGCTAACAAAGGATTTAACAAGACTTTCCAATTATTGTTTCTTAGACATGGGACATTGCACTAGATCTTATGATCCATATGTATTATTCTCTTAGGCATCATTGACACCTTCATGTATATGCTCTACACCAGTGTATATGTATAGCTTTCCCAATGCAACACTACATTTCAACCAATTCCCCACCGCCCCCCCGACCCATCCAAACAAGATGCCTCGCCATTTTAGAGTTGCCCCGTCCCATTTGTTTAATGGTAGCATTGTTCCTACAATAGGTCACCCTAGTTCGTGCACTTTGCATCTAACACCCATTCCATTCATCCCCACTGGGATTGGGAGTCTGCATACTCTATGATTGCATAAAGAGCCTCATGATTCGCTCTTATCATTTTCTGACCTTTACTCAATGGCTCTCGTATGATCGTTGTTGGTTTGATGTTTCGTTTCACACCATGATTCACCTCTTCAAAAGATTGGGTCGTTGTCTATGCCACACTTGTTCGGAGCATCTACTTTGAGTTACCCACACATGTCGCAGGTAGCATGGTCCTTAAATCCCACTCACACCATCTATCTGACTTTGTCTACATGATCCTTGAGTCCTACTCACCATCAATCTGATTTAGTCCCCATCATCTCATGTACCTCCTCATCTCCACTTAGACTTTAGTAGAGTCATTATGTTAGGGTTTATGGTTGTTGTTTACGTTTGTCTCTGTTTATGCTTTGTTTAAGGGAAATCTCATGTCTTATACCCATTTCTATCTCGTCTCATTGCATCAAGTCCAATTACTGCTTAACTTCAACTCATTATCACATCATGGAGATTAGTAGTTGGTGATGTCAATGTTCCAGATCCAGACAAAGATCATGGACATGTATGGCTCCTTTTCAACGTTATTTTAAACCTCCATCTTAGACTTACCTTCAACAAGATTTCTACATGTCCCAATGGTTATGCCATTATAGGCCTCCTCTATCACGGTTATGTGCCCGCACTAGGCAACATTGTTCCAATATATATATCCAGCAAAAGCTAAATTCATTTTCAAAGGTATCATGCCCTAGCCTCATTAGTTCAATCTTACAAATCCATGGTCTCATATTGTACTTTGATTTGACTATTACACAAGCATGGATATGCCTACCTCATTTTGGGAGATTGTATATACAATCACCTTTCATTTGTTTTGCAAGTGGTCTACTTTCTCTCTCCAATAGAGGTTCTCATTTCAACTCTCTCTCAACACTTTTGTAGAGCCATGTGATATATTTCGACTATACGATACTCTCCTAACCTCACACATCCATGGGGCATATATTATCACGCCACTTTCATCCACTTGCGACCCTTAGTGTTTTTTTACTAAACACATCACAAATCATTCAAAAGATGGCTTACGAAGCTCAAAACATGAGAGGAAAGGCCAATTTCACGTGCCAAAATCAAAATTCAATGATCACTTTGACCATAGAAGACCTACACACCTATCTCTTTAATATGTGTGCAATGGCTCTCTTATTCTTTTGAAAAGCATGCAATCACAGTGGAAGCATAAATCAACGAAATCTACGGCCCATTTATGAGACAATGACCTCATGACGGTCCTTGATCAAATGGTGCCCATTCCAAACGAACCAACCTATTGAATTGATAAGTCATTGACCATATTTGGAATTATTGCATTCCCGTGGGAGTGGCTCACCATTGAAGCTCCACTTTGCCTCCAAAAATATCTATAAGTAGGAGCCTCCATCCTCCATTTCAGCGAGCTCAAGTGTGTTAGTGTTACACTACAAAAATTCTTCAAGGATTCGAATGCCCACTTTCTCTAATCCTTTTCTCGAGCCTTCATAGTGTTGCGTTGCCCAATTTTCCCCTCCATATGATTGTATCATAGGTGGAAATGCTCCTGAAATTGCTCCAAAATTAGAAAGAGTTTTCCATTCAAGAAAAGAACTCCCCGAAAGAGAGAACATTAGAAGCCACCTTCACTACTCTTCAAGGTGAAATTCCCATTTTTGTTCATAGCATTTTGTTGGTGAGGATATAAATATCTATTTTTCTTTACCCTAAATAGTTGTTTGTTTATCTAAATGCATTTTCATTTGGTTTTTTAGCTCATTGTTTGGAAAACTAAACAATGGTACAAAATAGTAATATTGTTTTACTTGTTGTCTTGTATGTAAGACCATTGAGAGGTTGAATCTTCACTTATATCCTCTTGTGCGTGAATATCCAAGCTACCAATTTTGCAAAGAACTCTCCGAGATTTGCTTCACCTTTTCTCCTTTGAATTTCCATGTGTAGCTTGTTTACTTGCGTAGGGATAGAGGATATAAGTGAAGATTAATTGTTTCTTTTTATTTTTTTCTTCCTCCATGATGCAGCCCACTCAATAGGGTTAGTCCGGTCACCTTGTGCACAAGGTGACTAATAACAACTACGATGACTCTATAGTTGAGATTCTGATGAGTGACAAAGAAGACCATCACTGAAAAGGAATATTAAGGTACTAAGTGTTTTGGTTGGGAATGTTAAGTAGTGCATTGAGTTCTTTGTTTCTCAAAGGGTGAATGTAATATTGTCTTACTTGATTGCGTGTTATATTAACTATTTTATGTATCGATATGAATAATTATTAAAAAATTTAGTTGAGATTGATTCTTTTTCCTTTGCACGATGAAAACAACATTAGTCATTTGAATATTGTTCCTCTCTAATGTTGAAGTCTTTGAATTCAAAGGTCAAATCAGATTAGATTACTTATTTGGCTATAGCATGAGGGGGTTTGATTCATTCTATTTATATCCATTACATTTCAGCCGTAAGCTTTGCCCTCTCAAAATAAAGCAAAAATACCGTTACATTTGAGCCCAAGCTTTGCCCACTCAAAATTAGACAAACAACAAAAATCTTTATGCCAAGATATCTGCGTTACATTTGAGCCCAAGCTTTGCCCACTCAAAATTAGACAAACAACAGAAATCTTTATGCCAAGATATCTCAAGTACATTCTGAATTTCAAAAATATTACATTCCACTTTTCTATACATGATGATGAATGAAGTAAATCAAACGAAAATTGATAGATCTAACATTTAAATTAAAGTAAGGTTACTATTATTCTAAACTTCAGTACCTGTTAGTATACTCGTGCATGCAAATGCCAAATGCAGTGCCTTTGGTATATAAAAGTTTTTCACGATAAAGAATCCAACTGCTCTTGGATCTGCTCAAGTTTCTCATAGAAGTCGAATAACTCAGTATGTGAGAACCCTAACGTGAGTGATTTTTCAACTGCAGTCTTATAGCCCTGCATTAGTAAAAAGAGTCATTTGTTAGTCGAAAACAAAGGAATTGGTTTATTAGGATTCGCTTTTGGTATTTAGATATGGAACAGATGCTACAGACAATCAATCATTCTTTTTGAAATTTCACAATGCCAAACTGTGAGGATTAGGAACTTATGATCATTTCAAAAACCTTGTGTGTTTAAGTAGGCCTCTAAAACGTCAAACAGGCGTAGTTTAAACATTCTATGTTTTTACTTTCTGACAATTATCACCAGAATCCGACAACGTAATTGTTGGAGAAATCACAATTACTTTCTGACAATTATCACCGGAATCTGGCAACGTAATTGCTGGAGAAATCACAATTTTACATTGGCTGAATCATGTTAATGCAAAAATCGATTGAGCGCCCTCAAAAACCCCTAGGGCACCCGGAATATGTAATCTCAACCATTGAAATCTGCAATTTTCTGAATTTCTGGCTGGATTTTGGGCAAAACTCATCAAAAAAAGTGCCCAGAAAAAAGTAAAAAAGTTTAGACTAAGTCAAATATTGCATCATAATGCACATCCAAAAATAAGACCAGACAAAATAATTTTATTAATGTCTATAAGTGACCCCAAAAAAATGAAAAATAGGTGAATGGGAAGAGAATACAAGTTACAACTATGATGCAGGAGTCCCATGGCAAGTCCTACGTGCTAAATGGAAAAGAAAATACAATTGAAAATAAAAGTAGTGAGTGAGAAAAGACAAACCCAGAGAACAAACCCTAGATGAGAGAGAAGCATTACTCAAGAGTCAACACTAGAAGTAGAGTAGCGAGTGGAGCTATACCAGTACCAGTCCTCTTCAATCACTGTGAATGTACCAATGCCAACCCTGACAATATCCTATGGGGAGTGCCAGGAGTTGAGTGAGCCTGGCTTGGTGACCCTGGGGGAAACCCGGGAGTTGTCAGCAGAAACTCTCCTAACATAAGACCGAAAAAAGAAATCTAGTGATGGGCATCTGCCTGGTCGATTTGAGATGGGTAACCATTCTGTACTGGAAGCGAGTACAATTCCTTGACCTCATGGGAGTGGAAAGTCTATCAGCAGAAAGGGAGGATTTGTGCTGTCTCACTCGCCTTATGTCATCCGCATCTCTATGGATAAAGAGGGAATTCTATATCCATCCTTCATGGGATCTAGAAGGATGAGAGAAGCCAAAGTTATGACTCACTGGGCACAATTCAGTAGCAGAAACTCAATCAAATTGGATCAATGTGGGGACCACTTAAGTTCCTTCCCAAATTTCAGAAAATTGCTATTTAGCGAGGTATCTACTTTTTGTCAAATAAATGAGGCGTGCCACAATTTCCAGTTCATTCTCTGAAGAGGATTCGAGAGCTGTGGAACATTTACAGTCAGCTGACCAGGCTTCTCTTCTCCATTTGATCCCTTAACAAAAGTATCTGACTAACCAGAAGGAAACAACATTTCCCTTTCAAAAGTTCTGAATAGAGGTAGAGGTTTAGACAGTTGGCCAATAAGACCTACTAAGAGAGAAAATTCTAGCACTAGTACAAGGGTGAATAGCCTGATTAAAATCAGCAAATGGTATCCATCAGAAGAAAATTTCCTTGTGCAAGGCAAGCCAAACAATAGGAAAAAAGACGCACAGTACTTTTAGCAATGCATATAATAGATCCAAGATAACGAAAGAGGTATATATATTAAAGCACGGATGACGTAACAAGAAACATTCCATTATACGTTCCAGCTACCTTCTTAATTGGTTATGTCCCTTCTAAGAGAGGCCAAAGAAGAAAAAACAAGTGATCAGTTTAAAAATGCCATACAATTTGAAAAGATCTAATCCCTGCCTAACAATGCTTTGATCTCAATGCTGATGAGTCTCAATTCTACCCTCCAGTAACTAGGCATATTTATTATCTACTAAATCTTTATCACCGGTGGCTTCTACCTATTACACATCTGATGCCCGAAATCATTTTCTGAAACTCACCATAAAGTTTCACCGTTCTATATTCAAATTCAAGGGTGATGGCTAAACACATGGATTCTGGAGATAGAAAATAAATGCTTTAAACAACCCACCTAAGTAGGAATCTTGGAAAACGCTTGTAAGAGACGCAACATTCAGCAAAGTTGCAAGTCAAGATAATTGGGAAAATACCCTAAAAATTAATTTTCCACCATAATAGGTCTTCTAGTTCAGTATAAGTAATATCCACATCTCTCATAGTTAACAGGCATCGCAAATATGAAAGAAAAGTGCCAATGTTGTTGAATTTTCAATTTCCAGATCTCATAATTATTTCCTTGTGATTTCAAACAGCATTGTATACCACTGTTATCATAGAATAATTACACATTGAAAATCTCAACCAAAAAATAACTGCAGCTAAAAGAACAAAATCATAGAAAGATAGCCATGCACAGTAAACACAAGATTTTACCTTGGGAAACCCAACCTTGGGAGAAAACCCAGCAAATTTTCTTAAGAAGAATTCAATCCAAGTTTATCACCATTTACATGAAGAAACCCAGCACAAGATAATTGCGCCCTTGTATGAGGAAGAACCCTCAAGGATAGCACACCACAAAATACCTGCTAAGATACTCCAAAAAAATAGCGCAATTGGCAACTGCGCACTGCATTTGACAACTGGGAACTACACACTGCAACAGATAACTGGGAACTGCGCACTACAACAGACAACTGGGAACTGCGCACTCCAATTGCAATTGGCTAATGTGCACTTGATGAGAAGAGTTGTGTGTTTTTTTTTTCAAGTGAAATGATCCAGCCTTTATTTATATAGTTCGAGTCGCCTTCAATTTCCTTGTGGAGCCGACTTCTTTTGTCTTCAATTTATTCTTTAATTCTTTCTGGGGTTTCTTCAGTGGTTTGTCTTTTCTTCTTGGCATTTCTTCTTCACTAGAAAAGTTGCCCATGAGCCTTGTTGATGTATCATCTCCTCACATGCATGTCTAATTAATATAGGGCTCTAATGTTGAGTAGATTCACCGAGAAGCCCCTCATCACATGGGGTCTCTAGAGCCTACATCTTCAACATTCGACTAGACTTGTAAATGAGTCAAACCTTCCCTATAAAAATAGATCACTCCATCTTGAAGCAGGCAATGTGAGAGCATCTCGAGTCTTTATCACTCCTTGTCAAATCAGCATGACTACTAGAAGAAAGACTACACCTAGGCCATTCACCACTAGCCAAATTAGCATGGCCCCGTGAATGAATGTATCATTCTCCCTTGGTCAAATCAGCATGACCAATTTGGGAGAATGTCTGCCTGATGCTGCCAACTAGAGAAATATCAACATCCTGGGCCATTCACCACTAGCCAAATCAGCATGGCCCCATGAGTGAATGTATTATCCTCCCTTGGTCAAATCAGCATAACCAATCTGGGAGAATGTTTGCCCGATTTTGAAACATCAACACTCCCTCTCAGCGAAGGAGACATTTTGCATCACACCAAGCTTGTCTCTGAAGTATACAAACTTCGCCCTAGACAGAGGCTTGGTGAGAATGTCCGCAATCTGCTCATTTGTGGATATGTACTAGAGCTTTACTACTCCCTTTTGCACCATGTATCGGATGAAGTGATATTTGATCTCAACGGGCTTTGACCTGTCATAAAATACTGGATTCTCTGGAATCTTGACACAGCTTTGATTATCACAATGTATCAAGGTCGTCTCTAGCTCCTAATCAAACAGTCTTGCAAGAAGCTTCTAAATCCATACTACTTCATGACTTGCGACACTAGCTGCGATATACTCTGCTTCTGTTGTACTGAGTGCTACAGAAGTCTGCTTCCTGCTAAACTGGGATATCATAGTTGATCCTAAACTGAATCAGCACCCCGAGGTGCTCTTTCTGTCCACTGCACTCCTTGCCCAGTCAAAATCAGTATATCCCTGCAGCCTCACTTCACCACCTGAGACATTTCTCAGACCATATCCAACTGTACCACGCAGGTAACTCAACACATGCTTTGTTGCAACCCAATGGAATTGCCTCGACTCAACCATAAACTGGCTCAAGGTGCTCACCGCAAAGCAAATATTTGGCCTAATGTTAACCAGGTACATCAAGGATCCAATCAGTTGTCTGTACATAGTGGGATCCACCAAATCTGAATCTAAAGTGGAATCACTCAGCTTCTTCAAATTTGTCATCATAGGTGTAGCCATGGACTTGCAGTCCATCATACCGAATCTACTCAAGATCTCAACTGTGTACTTCCCCTGTTTGAGAAAGATCTCACCTAGTCTCTGCCACACCTCCAATCCCAAGAAATAATGCATCAATCCAAGATCCTTCATCTCAAACTCAGAGGCCAACTCCCTTTAGCACCCGACAATGAGCCTCTCTGCCCTCGTAAGGAACAAATCATCAACATACATCACCAAGATCAAAGGATTTCCATCAACAACCTTGTAGTAAAGGTTGGGATCCGCATCACTCTTGGTGAAGCCCAAACTCATCAAGTATCCATCAATCCTGGAGTACGATGCCCTAGGTGCCTGCTTGAGTTCATACAAGGACTTTTTCAATCCGCAAACATGAGACTCCTTCCCATGTATCACAAAGCCCTGAGATTTCTCTATGTACACTTCCTCCTCAATCACACCATTGAGGAACTCAGTCTTCAAATCCATCTAATGTAATCTCCAACCCATAACTGAAGCAAGAGAAATAATAGTCCTAACAGAAGTGTACCAGGCAACTGGAGMAAAAGTCTCCTAATAGTCCACTCCCTCTTTCTGAGGGAATCCTCTTGCCACAAACCTCGYTTTGTACTTCTTGATGCTGCCATCTGCTACATGCTTGATCTTATAGATCCACTTGGAAGTCACCACCGACTTCCCCTCTGGTCTCGGAACTATCTCCCACACATCATTCTTCATGATGRATTGATACTCTTTCATCATGGCATCCTTCCAAACCTGTTGGCATAYKGCCTCCTCATAACTAGAAGGTTCAGAATCAATGATGTGACTCATCAATGCCATATAACTCGAGAACCTCTAAGGTCGTTTTCTCTCCCTGAAAGTACAACTGGGAGTTGCATGCCCCTTTGCATCCTGCAAAGTGTYACAAARCCATGTTGGCCTCTTCCTAATTACTGCAAGTTGCAACATCTCTAGGTAGATCCACTGGCTCTACTGACTCCTCTTGATAGTCTGAAGGATGAACAACTGGACTAGAGGGATTTGTACCACCATCCTTTGGAGCCTCTTGCTCCTCACTATCAATCTCCATATGAGACTCTCTAGACTTCCTGAAGGCTACCTCTTCATCAAAAGTAACATCACGACTAACCTCAATCTGACGTTGTCCTAGAATATAGATCCTGTAGGCCTTCAAAGTCTCGTTGTATCCCACAAAAGTACCCTTCTTTCCAAAAGGTTCTAACTTCGTCCTCTTCTCCTTGAGCACATGGATGTATATACTGGACAACCAAGGATCCTCAAATGGCTGACCTTTGGCTTCACTCCTGTGAATGCCTCCTCAGGAGTCTGATCTCCTGATCTCCTGAGGAGGCATTCAAGGCAATGGTTCATGATCAAAATCTATCCATGCTCTTATGGGCAGAGGCTTCACTCCTGTGCATGCCTCCTCAGGAGTCTTATCTCCCAATATCCGATAAGGACTCCTGTTCTGAACATAAACTGTTGTGATGGTCCATTGTGGAGGTTGTCAAGGCAATGGTTCATGATCAGAATCTACCCATGTTCTTATGGGCAGAGGCTTCACTCCTATGAATGCCTCCTCAGGAGTCTTATCTCCCAATATCCGATGAGGACTCCTGTTCTGAACATAAACTGTTGTGTTGGATGCCTATGCCCATAAGAACATGGGTAGATTCTGATCATGAACCATTGCCTTGACAGCCTCCACCATGGACCTGTTCTTCCTTTCCGCAACATCATTCTATTGAGGGTTGTAAGGCACTGTCAACTCCCTCTTGATCCCTGCTTCCTTGCAGAAATCACTGAAGTCAATGGAAGTATGCTCCTCCATTATCTATCCTTAAAACCCCGATCGTCTTCCCCGTCAAGTTCTTTTTCTGAGCCTTGAACTCCTAGAACTTGTTGAAGACTTCATCCTTTGTCTTCATGAAGTAGATCCATGTCTTCTGGGAAAAATAATCAATGAATGTCACATAGTACAAGAAGCCACCCAATGATGATACTGTCATCGATTCGCATACATCTAAATGCACTAGATCCAAGAGCCCTTTGGATCTACTATCACTGCTTGGATAAGGTCCCTTGGTATTCTTGTCAAGTGTACATCCCCCTGCAAACACCCTCATGCTCTACCTAGAGATCTGGAATACCAATGCTTGGGCTGGGCGTCCTGATAATCTGTACAATCCTCCCTCTCGAACACCAATCACTCTTGTGAGTCTATGCTTGAGCTCTTAGGCCATACAAGAACCTGACCATCCACAAATGCACCTCTATAACTTCTATCCTCCAATGTTGAGATAGAGAGCGGGTTCTTCCTTAAACAACAATATTGTTGTCCAAGGTCTACTCCTTAGACCTGTTGTCTCCTCAAGGTGTAAGACAGGCTTGTGGCCTTACTAGGCATGCTCCATCAAGGTCCATGCCTAAACAAGGAAGAAATCGCAGAAACCTGAGGCTTAATGGCCTTTCTTCATGGCTGAAAAATGTCATCTCAGACCTCTTATTCCTCCACGGTAACCTGCCCGAAACAAGAGCCAAAACAAAACACAAGAGCAACACTTTTCTAGTGTTGTAACTAATCATTCCTCCACGATAACCTGCTCGAAACAAGAGCCAAAACAAGAAAAAAGTACAACACTCTACTAGTGTTGTAACCATCAATAGATCTGTGACAGTGAAGCTCTGATACCATGTTGAATTTTCAATTTCTAGATCTGATAATTATTTCCTTATGATTTCAAACAGAATTTTATGTCACTATTATCATAGAATAATTACACACTAAAAATCTCAACCAAAAATAACTACAACGAAAACAACAGAATCATAGAAAGATAGCCATGCACAGTAGACACAAGATTTTACCTTGGGAAACCCAACCATGGGAGAAAACCCAACAACTTTTCTTAAGAAGAATTCAATCCAAGTTTATCACCATTTACATGAAGAAGCCCAGCACAAGATAAGTGTGCCCTTGTATGAGGAAGAACCCTCAAGGATAGTGCACCACAAAAGAACTGCTAAGATACTCCAAAAAAATAGCGCACCTCAGAGATAGCGCAACTAGCAACTACGCACTGCAATTGGAAATTGGCAACTGCACACTGCAACAAACAACTAGGAACGGCGCACTGCAACAGACAACTGGAAACTGTGCACTGCAACTGGCTAATGCGCACTTGATGAGAAGAGTTGTGTGTTTTTTTTTGTCGAGTGAAATGATCCAACCTTTATTTATACAGTTCGAGTCACCTTCAATTTCCTTGTGGGGGCTGTTAGAAAAATAGGTGTGCTCGTTTCACCATAGACAATATAGAAATATTGTCACCCAACTATAGGCACAAAGGCCACCCCCGAGCACCTTAACCTTGACAGAGAGAATAATTCTGGAAGCAAACACTAATACCAATAGCCAACCAAGGTAGTGTACCTCTCTCCAGAGCTAGTGTACCAAGCAGAAAGTCCAAACAATAACTAGAGAGAAAGTCCAAGCCAAAACCGAAATGCCAGTTGCAGCAGATGCAGCTGCAGCTCCTCTCCAAACTTGCGCACAACTAATCTTATGTAGTTGTGAGAGTGAGGATGACAAATGAGATCTAGCACCCTCTTATTTATAGTCCTCCAAGTGACCTAACTGGCCTGACTTCTACTTCTGGAGGCTAATAACTCAATAATAGATATTCTCTTGAGTAGCCTTGTCTCCTAGGGTTATTATCCAACGTTTTAGGGTTTCTCTTGCTTCCGGGAATATTCTAGTCTTGTCAGGGTTACATGTAGAGGTTAATACGTCCCACGGCTACCATAATATCAACACTCCCTCCTAGCTAGGGAGGTATTAAAGGCAATGGTCTTGAGCACAAACAGACCATTCAACCGGTAGCATCATCATAGCCACACAGGCTATCTCATGGTCACCATCATCACTATCAGTATCATCTGATAGCATCAACTGCATCATCTCTTGAAACCATACTCCATCTGAGTAATCAAGCATGATGTTGAATAAGTCACTCACTCCACAGAGTGATACAAGAACCATTCTTCTAGTCTGGACATATGTCATAGAAGAATAATTGTTCCAACAAATGTTGGATGCCACGCCATGGGCTACAAGGACTATTCTTCTAATCCGGACATACGTCCTAGAAGAATGACTGTCCTAGACCATTTTCCACAAGGAGAATGTCTATCCATCAACATATTGACTATCCATCTACTTGGTAATCATCTCCAACACTAGAGATAGTCTCCATAGCAATCAGAACAATGGCATTCAATAGAACACAACTGTGTCTATCCATAGTAGTACACAACTACTATCCAGTGGTACACAACCACACCTAGTAGCACACGGCTACTAACCAATGACACATAGTCACAACCAGTGGAACACATCCACCACAGTGGCATACAGCCACTGTCCAGAGTCATACAGTCTCCACAGCAATCATATCATCTGATATCAAACTGCATAACAATATCATTATACAAACTGAGTCATTTGGGTCATTCTTCCACTCACATCTGTGAGATCTGGAAAATCATTTGCCCTCAGAAAGTAAAACATCATCCATGGGCTATCTAGACTATTCTTCCCAAGCATAGAAGAATAATTGTCCCTGATTTCTGAGCCTGGACCATTCACCTAACTGGGCCATTCCTCCGTCACTAATCACAGTGCAACCTGGAGAGAATGAGTCTGCCCTAGGGAATGCCTATCCCTGATTGTTGAACCTGGACCATTCACCTAACTGGGCCATTCCTCCGACACTAATCATAGTGCAACCTGGAAAGAATGAGTTTTCCCTAGGGAATGATTGTCCGGACCATTTCCTATGGAAATGACTCTCCTACACCAACCTCCAAAACAAACCATTCTTCGAAACTATGAACTTCGAAAGAATGACTGCCCAGTGAAGCGGACCATTCTACTTGACCACTACTCAAAGTGACTGCCAAGAAGAATGATTTTCCTAGACCATTCCCCCACACTAGCCACAAGGGAAATCGATGTCTATGGTACATCAACAATCTATCAGACCATTTTCATTACGAAAATGACTATCCGATCTGGACCATTTTCTGAACTGGAAAATACTTGTCCGTCAGAAATCTCAAACCACTTTCAGAACTGGAAAGGAACTGCCCATCCTGGACCATTTTCCGTACTGGAAAATGACTGTCCATAAATCAATAACATATCAATGCTCCCTCCCAACCTGGGAGTAATCACTTCCTTTTCCATTAAGGAAGTCGTCTCCACGAGCCCCAACTTCTCTCTTAAGTACGCAAACTTTTCATCTTGCACAGAAGCTTTACCAAAATATATGTTATTTGCTCATCTGTGGAGATACACTGGAGAACCACTTCTCTCTTTTGGTCTTTATCGCAGAGAATATAATGCTTGATCTCAATGTACTTCGGCATGTCATGGAACATCGGTTTCTATGAAAGCTTCACATTGCTTTAATCATTACAATATATCATGGTCAAATTCAACACCTGATCAGACGGTCCAGAAATCAACTTATTGCTTATGTACAAGCATCACAAGTTGCAATATACTATGTTTTTGTAGTGCTGATTGCAACAGACTTTTGTTTCCTGGTAGCTCATGACATCGTAGCAAAGCTCAAACTGAAACATATCCAAGTAGCACTTCTTTTGTTATCTCTACTCCTTGCCCAATCTGAATCGATAAATTCATGCAGCTGTATGTCATAATTTAAATGTCCCACAAAACAAATATCCGGCTAAGTATTCTCCAAATACATTAACGAGCCAATCAATTGTCAATACAGAGACGGGTCTATTGGATTAGAGTCGCTTCAACTTCTTCAGATCTGTTATCATGGGAGTTAGCCATAGATTTTCAATCCATCATCCGGACTTCTGAGTAACCATTATGATACACTTTCTCTGTCATAGGAAGTTTTCACCACGCTTCTGTTGTATATGAGATACTCTGCATCAAGTTGCTTGAATCCATACAAGGTCTTCTTCCATTTGCATACAAGGGTCTCCTTCTGGTATAAGCTTCTTTCTCAATTTGCTTTATTGAGAAGAACAATCTTTTACATGTAAACTTCAATCCACGGATACTGCAAGAGGTATATCTAGTTTATTGGAACAAGCAGTCGTCATAGTCTTCTCCCTCCTTCTGGAAGAACCGCTAGTTCTGAATCTCGTAATGCTTCCATTCATAAGTCCTTTTCACATTTTCTTACATACACTGTTCATCATCACGACTTTTATTTCTTCTGGTTGATTGCTTCTAGTGGGTTCTGTTATTCCCCCACTTTAGGGATAACTAAGGAGATTATGTCTTGAGGCCCACAGGTCCTAGACATGGAGCACCGAGAGCCAGATCAACTTGAGCATGGCCCTAGAGGGCCCTTTTTTTCTTTCCTTCAGCACCTCCACTTTGTCAGCAGTAGCAACATCCATCACCTCGGCTTGGTCCTGTAGCAGAGATGGATCTTGATCCATGAGGTAATGAGTCCGGGTATCATGGTATGTGTCACTCTGATCCTCAAAACCTTTGAATATGTGCATTTAGTTCTTTTTGTTTCTAACATGTGCTTGGATCTTATACTTATCCACTTGACCATGTCTGGGGGAATGACAAGACGCCCTAGTAAGCTTGTGCCCATAGGTTTTGAGTTGCGACTGGGGGAATTTCTGAAAAGTCATCGTCCGCTCCCATCATATTTACCACTTTCCATCTTACTTCCCGCTCATCCATCCCTTCACACTGGTCCGGGCATTGGGTTGGCCAATCATTTAAGGGTTGCAGCTTACCTTGTGGGAAGAAGGGGCTAAAGGCCCAGAAGGTAAAAGCAACTGGCAAAAGATAAAAGCCTAAAAATAAAACCTCGAGATGCTTCGCCCAGGGATCCCCAAGAAAGCAATAAAAGGATTCTCAGCAAGAAACAGAGGGACCCATAAAAATAATAAAAACAAGACCTAGTCAGAGGATAAGGGGTCTCATCACAAGCCAGCCTATTAGGTCCATGGGCACCTAATGGTATGACACTACTAGCAGTTGGTTACCACGCCAGGGTAGTGTCTCTTGGTGGCATGGCCAAGAGAAAGGGGGTCTCATCACAAGCCAGCCTTCTCATTTCCGTGAAAGTGCTTGTGGGTAACATTGCCACCACTGGTCACCACGCCAGGGTAGTGTCCCCTGATTAGCTTCTTGAAA
>ML829667.1:0-15654 GCA_009831015.1 Picea engelmannii
GAGTTTACAAGGAATCCACTTGTTAATACCATGGTTAAAGCATAGATCAACTTCTAGAGGCCATAACTTTCTCATACGAACTTTATTTTCAATCCATGATATTTTGTTTCAAAGATATTAATGTGCACTATAAATTAAGGTAATCCTAAATGCTAATGAAGCATATTTTGACCCTAAAAAGTGTATTTCTATACCATAAATGGGTAGCTTTTGATTTTTCCCTTATTCAATAGATTTCAAGATTGGTCATAAAAATGGCCCTTATAAGTCCACAACTCTAGTTATTCATCCCTTAAAGTACTAAAAGGGATGACAAATTTTATAGCAATTCATTTTAGATCATACCTCCCCATTTTGGGATGCTTTTAATCCCAAAATATTTTATTAAAGGAAATGAGGAAAAAAGTCCTCAACTTTCTCCCTAGAGTACGACTTGGCCTTACTTGGAAGTTACTCTTTCAATCTAACATACTTGAGTTCTTGCTAACCCTTTAAGGGTGTTCGGGTATTATTTTTCAAAACAATATATTATGTTAACTCTCTTCGAACATACAATGTTAAAACTTCCATGGAAGGTTAGACTTGCCCCTCATTTTCCTAATTGAGCATTGATGGATCATAGAGTTTTAGATGTTTCATGGTCACTATTGAGTAAATGTGTAGTATGGAGGTACACTAGGTCTATAATCATTGTTGATCTAACTCTTCAAAATAACCACACATAAGAAACTTGATATTCTCACTATGGCTCTACAACCTTTCCTTATTCATGTGCATCTAGGCTTAGTATCCTACCTTGAATGTGTTTTCAGTTTTGTGTTGTTCATTCTTTCCCTTGTAGTTTTCTTATGATTTATTTAATGTATCTAGAAAATGGAAAATGGATATATAGGATCCACATGATCCTATATATGATTTTCGCATCCTTTAGTACCCTTTATTACTTCTCTTGTGGCATCGTCCTTCTCTCCCCCATGTTGCCCATACATGACATCTACATGTGAAGGTGGAAAATATTGAAAACAAGTCTCAAAAGGAGACTTAATGGTGAAAGCATGGACTTTTATGTTATAAGAGTGTTCAATTTTGATCAAATTCTCATCAAATGAACCAAAATGGATCTACATAAGTACCATATGAATTTATTGATGCTCTAGATTAGGGATATTATAGTATAGGAATCTTAGAGTTGGTATTGCTTTTGTCATATTTTGAGACATTAACTTCTAACACATTTTTGAGGACCTAAGAATAGAGAAAAAAAATGTTCTTTTCATTGATATATTTCCAATGAGTTGTAGTGTGTTTAATATGGATTTCATATGAGAAATTTTGGGCCTCAATGAGGTAATGGTATAAATACTCCCACATGTCAAAAGTGGAGACCATGTTAGCCCACCATAATTCAAATATGGAGAGTATAAATGCGTATTAATCTATTAAATACTTATAGAAACATTAGTGAGGTTCCAAGTTGGTTTTAAAACCCAAAACGTAACCCTAACCCTAATTATAACTAAAAAAAAAACTAGCAGGAAGGAAGAGGGTTCACTTTTTCACTAGTTGTTTGTTATACCATAGTATGAGTAGGAAAGTGGGTGAGATCCTCAGAGAGTAGAGAGACATAAGGATATTGTATAGAACCATAGAAGACCATAACATCTCATAGCTTCATAGTAATAATGGAAAACTTTGTAATATGTATTGTAATCTCCATAATATAATAAGATGTTAAGCACCATCCTCCAATGAATGTTAGTTTTCTCGTATGGGTTTCTAGGGTAATATTTATGTCCCATTATGTGCATTTTCTATTATAGTCTATTTCATATTTTTTGGTATTTAAATAATCCAAATGGTGTGTTATGTTTTCTTATTTATGATTATGAGTTAAAAATACGAAATGATAGTTGCATAGTGGAGCATAGGGTTACTATAGTTGTTTTAAAATAAGATTTGTTTTCATGATATAACCATTGGAATATCCAAGGTGGTATACATATAATATTAGTATCAAAGATAAATTTATTTGGGAATTTGGTGGTTTTAAGTACATGGACTCCACGTCATGCTAATGTCATGGTACGAAAAATTACCCAAATTTTCCAAAATTTTAAAAAATGCCTATTCTCAAAATTTCCTCCATGCCCGTCATGAAACCCTGAAATTAAGATTCTAATAAACAATTTCGGCCCTATGCATTTCATTTCGACCTTTGCACCCAAAATTCGACACTTCCATGTCAAATTCTCAATGAATTTCAATTCAGAAATTGGGGATTTTCCCCAATTTTGCCATGGATATCCTACAAATCTCAAATTCGACCAATTACAAGCCAACAAAAACTCATTCATAGGTTAAATTTGAGGATTTTAATCCATGAAATCAAATTTCACCAAAATTTCCGACAAATTCCAAAACTTTCCCTTGGAATTTTTTAACAAACATAGTGTAGACATTCTCTGCACTTTTAATCTGAAGTTTCAGCTTCTGCGTGCTAGGTTTGGCCCATGTAGGCTTGGTGTTGAACCTGTGGCTATGATACCAATATGTAACGTTACCCAACTTAATTGAGGGACATTACTATGTAGAAAGTACACACATTTGGAAATTGTTCTGCTAATTAACTTTCTATAGCTTACCAGCTACGGATTATACATGGATTTAACCATTTTTTAAATACACATAGTTAAATGCATCTACAACATTCTAAATGAACATGAATGAAACTAATAAATTATTTATTACAACACATGAAACCATTCTCATACATAGGGTAAAAGAACAACCATAAAAATCATAAGAAAACTCAAAAAATAAATAAACACTTATCTTTTTAAAACATTTGTGAAACTGACTACTTGGGAAGGACGTTCCACCCAACCGTATACTTGTTGTTCCAAATCTCAACAAAAATTAACCCCTGAGTTGGGGCTAGGAATCCACAAAATAAGAGTGTATCTCATAGTCCACTCACAACTCAATATCCCACAACCTAGCGGTATTCTTCCACAACTATCCTGAAATTCCTCTAGCTCTCTTCCTTTTGACCCTCCCAACCCAAGAAATATACCCGTTCACTACTCTCATTCCATCAGGTGTCCCATTCATTTATTAGGGTTTCTTTGGAACATGTAACTAGGAATCTCTCTACTGGGAACTCAAGGGAACTCATTGCCAGGAAAACTACCAATAAAAATAACAACACTCACTTGTTGTTACAATGCAACTCACCCAATAGTTCACTCTTTAGGCCTGACAACCTGTTTCATCTGTATTTATCTCCAAAATAAACTCAACCTTCTTGCTCCAACATGCTCCAAAATTCACTCAGCCTTCTTGCTCCAAATCCCATGCTCTTTTCCCCTTTTCTTTGCTTGATGTTCATGCAAAACCTTAATTTGAAAAAACTGTTTTTTCTCCCCCCATGAATTTCCTCTATTTTCCCAAGACAATTGAATTCTCACTCTACCCAATGTTGATTGTACTTCATCCCCATGCTCCCCAATAACTATGGGATGTGACTCTCACACCCACCCTCTTACATGAGTTTAATGATTGGGCTCTCATACACAAAGAAAAATAGAATTTATACCCAATGATAATCAAATTTAGGAAAGTGAGTTGAATTAATACCCATAAATTAGTTCCCCCTTGGAACCCTCTTAGACACTCCCTTCTCTTATGAAAAACTCATCCCCCATCTCTATCCATATCCTACAATATCTAGAATCACATTTTATTTATTAGAATTTAGAAAATACATTTTGCATATTACATCGCTTGGCCATAGCCACATTCATATCTACATTATGCATTAATTAATCTGGGGATTATAGCGAGGATGTTACAGATCTTAGTTATACCTAGTTGTTGTGCTAGCAACAATCCCTCCCCATAATTTCTTCACTTTTCTTTTAATGTCCTTTCTCAAAGTGAAGGAATAATGGGCCCCCCATAACTTTGTTTCTCTTAACTTTTAAGACCCATTTCTTCTATCAAATATTGGTCCTTATTTACACTTGTAGATTTCCCTCAAGCTATTAGCTCCAAACTTGCCTTATCACCAGACCAAACCTGATTTGAATCAAATATTTTCATTGGGAACTGATATAGAGTGTTTTGGAGGTAAAATTACTTTTGTTCATCAATACATCGATGGCCCAAGATCTTTTTACATCACTGAAATGACATAGACACATTCCTTTCCTGAAATTGTTACATTTGCAGTCCAATATATTTCATCTTCACCAATACGTCGACAACATCATCTTATTCCTTCATCGATATGTTGGTGAAATATTTCCTTCCCTCATTGATACACCAAAACAATATCCTCTTTCCTCGCCAATACACCGGTGAAATATCCACTTTCATTACCGATACATCGACGGTTCAATATCTTCCTCCTTCCTCAATACACTGGTGAAAGATTTCATTTCGACGCCAATACACCATCGAACAATCATCTTTCCTCATAAATATGTCAGTGGTCCAAGATCTTCCTTCGACATTGATACACCGGTGAAATATCACCTTTCTATGTTAATAATCCAATGGAATATTTTCTTTCCTCGTTGATACATTGATGATCCAAGATCTTCCTTTGATGTTGATAAATTGGCAAAATATTTCCTTTCCATGTCTATACATCAGTGAAATATTTCCTTTCCTCACTGATACATCAGTGGAGAAAGATATTCTTCAATCACCAATACACCAACAATGGGAATACATCCAACCACTAATATAATGGACCCCATGCTCTTAAACCTACACATGTGAGATGAGATGACGTGATTTAAAACACTTGTATGACTGTCTTTTCTTGTTTTTCATGCCTAAACAATCATTTAAACCCTCCAAACTCCGTTCTATAAATCATTTTACATTTTTTTGACAATGAATATTTGTGTTCATTCAAGATTTTTTGAGAGCGGAAGGAATACCACAATGTTCCCCTGCATGCCCCTTTCTTTGACCACCTCATTCACGATTCAACATGTATGACTTACTGTACTTACATCAAAATTCTTTCATATGTTCTCCTTTCAAAAGGGATATGGTTTAGAATATAGAATCAATGACATGGAATGGGATAGAGTTGTAGGAGACCATGCGACCAACCAAAACCACATTCCCTCCTTTCTTTTCCTTGTGCCATTTGAGCCATCCATGAGAGGGTTTATTTCTTTTCCACTTCTCATCTAATATGACCTTGTTTATTTTTTTCCACGCATGCCCACCTTTTAAATAACCAACCACAAGGATAGGGGTTTGCACCCTTACTCATCTGGGCCCTCAATCAAAAGAAGAAGTCAAATAGAGGAAAATTTCTTTCTCCCCATGTGAGCATTCCCTTCCTCTATTTACAGATAGGGATCTCCACCACTCCAAATCCTCAGTACCCTCCCACGTATAATAATACTATGGTACCACCTATTGGCTAGTAGGTTTCGAGCCCGATTCTTGGATTTAAGGATGATAACTAGGGATTTTCACACTTTTACCCTGGAATCCCATCCTCCTAATTTTATAATTATCATGGCCAATATACCTGGAATTCACAAATAAGGATTTCTTCTTCAAGGGTTAACATGTATTTTATTTCTTGGCTTGGTTTCCTATGTGCTAACTAGATTAATATTTCATTGTTGATAATATGGGTGATCCATAGGGGAGAGAATGGCCACTTATTGAAGTAAATATCATAGAGATCTTGCCATTGAGGTCTTATCGGGAAAGGAAAAAGAAGAGGTTGAAATCGACACACTGGGTCTACTATATGATGAAACCCTTTGTGTCATCGACAAGGATCATTTAAATGGGGTGAAATTGATCAAATGTTCAACAATCAGACATTCCCACAAATTTAAGAGGGAGACCCAAACCTAAGCATGTATAAAAAAAATTAGGCACTCCAAATTGCATAAGATAGCCACACATTTAGTAGTCTTCCCTTGCACTAAATCTATATCATGGATAATAAGACATGCCAATGTGTATGATAGATAGATAGTGAATATAGAAGGAAAATAAATATCTTCCTTCCAACCATCGGTAATCATAGTGTGCTACCATTTTCCAATTGAGGAACTAGAATTCAATGATGACTGGGTGAAGGAACCCCCTTGAAACTGAGAGACAATATGAGAAATTGGTGGGTTCCATGAAAGAAATTTAAGACAAGAGTATCCAATGACTACCTGGACAATCTTCTTAGAAATCCTTACCAGTAGGTGGTAGCCATTATATGCAGGTTTTATGGAGAACAAGATACCCAAAAATTTAGGGTGTCATGGGTGGCCTTGATACACACCATCACCACCACTGTATTAGTGTTGAATTTGGAAAACATCCTTTCCTCTACCTTAGTAGAATCGATGTCAACAGTGAAGCACATGGCCCTGGGAAAGTACCCAAGCTTCTGCATGGCATCCTATATGTTGGATGTAATGTGTGTAATTCATGCTTATCCAAAGATGGGATGGGCCTGTAAACAAAATGATATTCCCATTCATGTCTACTTAAAAGACCTCTAGGAGCACAAGTACCACACAAACTACCATAAAATCTATTAGAAGTTTCTCATTCCTTTATAAAAGGTATTTTTTTGTGCCCTTGCACCCTGAATGATCGATAAGGTTATGGTTGTAGTTGGAATGGTGGGATATTAGTACTTAATGGATCATGGCACCTACATTAGAGTATAAAGTGCAATCAAGGCCTCACATCTGCTCCCCGGTTTTATTCATGACAATATAGTTTTGTAGGAAATAAAATTCCAAACTTTGCTAAATGGGGTAGGTGTAGCCCTATATAGAGATAAAAAGATGATATGCCACCAATGCCTCTTTGGGTAGGTTCCTATTATTTCAAATATGTCAATGAGGAATATGCAGAGGTTGACACCCTGGTCACCTTCCACTTTGGAGAAGAAAGATTATAAAAACATGACCCTTTGAAGACTGTTAACAAACACTAGGTTTGAAAATATAGATGGAGTTATGAATCTGATGCCTAGGAAGAAGAGGAGATTCATAAAAGATATAGAAATTATGATGAGGTGATCTTCGGGAGGGAAGTCAAATCCCAACAAAAAATTAAAGTATGAGAAGCAAGATAAGCTAGAGATGAAGGAGAAAGGAGAAATAAACAAGAAGCATAAAATAAAGCAATAGTAGAGGTAGAAGAAAAACGAAGAAGGGAAGAAGAGGTAGAAACAAAAACAACATAAGAAGCATAAAAGAGAAGAAGGGAAGAAGAGTTATCAACAACAACAAAATCAGAGAAGAAAATAAAGGAGGAAGAAAAAAGAGAAAGGGAAAGATCCCTCGAAGAGAAAGAGGGAAAGAAAAAGGTAGAAGAGGAAGAAAATAAGAGAAAAGAGGAAAAAGATAAGAAAGCTTAAGAAGAAGCAAAAATAACAGACCCCATGGATACCGATATACCAAAATCTTATTCAAACACACCCATAATTGGAGGACACTTCCCACTAAGGGAATTGGGACTAGGGGAGTTTACACTATCCGATGCCAAAAAAGTAGAAAACCTAAACTCCTTTAGATTTGACAAGGACTTAGGAAATATTATTAAGAAAAACACTAGAAGATTTCCTGTCTCCAGAATAGCTCCACTCTCAATCATCACAGAGAAATTTGTGGTTGAGAATATCACAGAAGACCCAGGCATCTGAGCAAAATCTCAAGAGCATGGTTCAAGAGATTGAAGAATACAAGGAAAGGATTGGGAGCCTAGAAGAAGAAGATAAGTTTTACAAAGGTGATAGGACTAGAATCCAAGGGTTTAGAGTAAGTGTTGAAGAAGTAAGGAAATAATTCTATGCATTGGACAAACAAATGTATATTAGAGTGTAGGAATTTTAGAAAAATCCACTCAAATTCTTGTGACAATTGGACAAAACCATAACCAAGAACACCAAATTTGTTGGGATAATAATGGGTCTGGATGAGATGAGAAAATAGACAAAGGATAATCCTAATTTCACCAAATACCTCCAAAGGATGAATGGATGGGAAATAAAGTTAAATCATGCATCCCTCACTAACTGTTAAAGAACGAGGGAAAAATTGAAAAATATTTGAATAATTCATTAGAATATGCATGAGACCACACAAAGCAACCATCATATTATCAATCAGATGCCACTTGTCCCAAATTGATGACCTGGGAAAACCTAGGCTAGATGAACAAATAAAGGTAGAACTAGAAGAGGCCATGCACACTAGGGAACTAGATGCAGGGATTCCACAAAGGGTAACCAATGCCATGATGAGTAAGCATCTAATAAAACCCTCAAAGGATTAGAATATAAATCACTCCTTCTTGGCCACCCTAAAAACAGATATGAAAACCCTATCACAAAAAGCAGTCACCCATGAGGTTACTTTAGAGACTTTGTTGTTGCCTAGAATAATGTTAATTTCAAGCTATCATGAAGTATGGGAATCATACATTAGAGACAAGGACAAGGGGTAGTTGTGAAGTGAATTTTGAATTGTAAATATCATTTTTTTTTTTTGTAAGTTAGGAAAGAAACAAGATAAGGAAAATCAAGAGTTTGTAACTGTCACTTGGGAGTTCAAGAATTCCTAAGAAATAGTTACCAACTCAGTTGTATATGACAAATAACACCCACTTAGATAGGGATCTTACATTATGTAATTTTGGAGAACTATTTTTTTGAGATATTAATAACAAGAAGCCTACATGGGATTTTTGGTGGAGAGGAAATATTTTCTGATGACTTTTTATTATGAACTTCTTCCATTGGACTTCTAGTTATTGTGAATGTTGTAAGGTTACACTATTCATTTTATAGAATTTTTTTATGTGAATGTTGTTCTTTTGCAGTACCTTTTCTTGTTTGTTATTAAAGTTCTACGATGATGAATAGATAGATGTGAATAGGGTATTGTAGTAAACTTGTATGTGCATGCATTTATTCATGTATATATGTTACTAATCTATGTCCCACCAAAAATAACTATTTAAGGAATATGTGCAAGGATTGGTAATATTTATATTTTTTCATTTAATAGATTCATTTATCCTAGCTAGGATAGAATACATTAGATTTGATTCTCTACATTTAGCATAGCTCATAATTTCACAATCTGAATTTCCACATTTCATCAACCACTCATACCCCCCTCATACCAGTAATGACAGTCGATCCAAAATCCATATGGGACTCCTATCCCAGGTGATGTGAAGTCTAATTGGGAAATTATATCGGGGAGTACCCCTGTCTGTTGAATGGAATTTTGTCGATGTCAACACTAGCCAAAGTTGACCAACTTACCATTAATTTTGTCAATGATTATATAATCCCAATCCACCTACTTCCTATGCCTGATAGTTTTTTGATCAAGTATATACATTGCATGATAACAACTTTAGAATAATTGTGGCCATGAATTTTTCCAACAATTCAATTTCACTTTTCGTGTGAAAACTAAGATTGTATTGATCATAATAGTCTAATAATTTAAACCACTTACCAACATTAGTTCACTCTTTTAGATTTTTCTTCACCCATTATAGGAATTTAGCTATGATAAATGATGAACACTGAATGATGTTGTTTAAAGGATTATTGGGAATCACTTGCACTGTGAACATTGTAAGAAGGATGGCCATGAAAAGGAAAACTATTAGACTTCACATCATGAGCATATTTCTAAGAGATAGGCTAGAAAGAGATTATTGAAGGTTCACAAAGTTGAAAGTAAATACAAGGAGCATAATATGTTGATGAGAAAGACTCTTTAATGTATTTTTCAAAAACTATTGATGCAATAAAAGGTAATATTATTGAGAACAAGTCCCCCGCTGAAGTGAAAAAGTTAATTTGCTTTGCTAAGGAAAGGTCCCTAGATGAAGTGAGGGATAATTTATTCCATATGAAGATACAAATCAAGAAGGTAGTTGTAACAACTATTTTTTATTCCTCTAGTCAAAAGAAATTGATTTCTAAAACTTCGGTATGTGAATTAGGATTGAATACTATTGCATATGTTGAACCATATCCTTGGAGGTGGTTACACAAGGACGCATATAGTTACATATCATTCACCAATGCAAGTTCAAGTTATGTGTAATTTCAACTTAGTTCATGAATGCATTGGAGTGTGACATTGTTCCATTAGACATTTGTGAGATTGTCATGGTAGTCCATATCTATGGGATAGAGATCTTATTTTCCTAAGAAATATGACAATAGAGGTTGGTGAAGGAAGGGAAACCCCACCTCATTACAAGTTATAGGGGTAAGAAGACAATATCCTCAATTTCTGCTAATTAGGCTGAGGTTGATTAACGATACTGAGAAATTTGTAACATTGTTGTAAGACATGGGAAGGATAATATTGTAAAAAAAAATTAGTTGAGGGAGATGATATCACAATCAATTGCAAAAAATAGTTGAGTCAACTTTTGAGAAAATATGAGGTGATTTTTGTAGAACCAAAATGATTTCCACATAAGAGGCTAATTGAACATGAGATTTAACCACTACTAGAGCCACCTTTTCTAAATCTTGGTCTCTATTGAATTTCTACTATGGAGGTGATGAGATTAAAAGGGAGATTAATGGATTGCTATCTCAAGTGATTATTAATCCTATTGTATCCCCTTGTGGATCCCTACTTGTGTTGGTTATAAAGAAAGATGCAACTTGGTATTTGTGTGTTGATTTCAAAGCACTCAACACGATTATAATGAAGATTGATATCATTTTTTTAGGATTGATGACTTTCTAAATCAATTGCAAGGGAAAATATATTTTTCCAAGTTGGACCTTAAGTCAGGATATCATAGGGTGAAGCTGGAAGAGGAAGATACTTTGAACGTTTCTTTTAAAAGGAAAAAAATGGTTGTTTGAATGGTTGGTAATTCCATTTGTCTTATTAACACATCAACCATGTTCATGCAGTTTATGAATGAAGTTCTTTGACCCTTCATTGAATCTTTTGTAGTTTTATACCTAGACAACATATTAGTCTACAACAAGACTTGGGAGGAGAAATGAGACATTAGAGGAAAGTGTTGGAGACTCCTAGGGAAAATAAGTCATATTTGAATATGAATAAGGTTGATTTTCCTAGAGACACACTTATTTATCTAGGATTAATGATTAGTTGATCTTGACCAGGAATTAAACCAACTAAAGTGAAAACCATTTAGAAGTGGCAGGGCCCAATAATCTCACAAAGGTAAGAAGTTTCTTTGGTGCTTGTTAGTATTTTTGAAAGTTTATTTCACATTTCTCAAATATTGTTGCGCCTTTACATTCCTTGACAATAGGATAAGAAAGTTTATTTCGACGAATGAGAAAGAAAAAGCATTTGATATTTTGAAGAAGAATATTTGTGAAGCACCTATGTTAGGGATTCCAAATAAACATAAAACTTTTTATATCAAGGTCGATGCATCTATTTATGCCATAGTGGAAATCCTCATGAAAATGGGGAGACCATTTTCTTATCATTTAGAAACCTTTAGTGGAGCAGTGATAGGGTATCCTACCTATGCCAAGGAGTAGTTATCCTTACATCAAGCAGTGAAGAATTGGAGATATTACATCCTAGGTGCATATGTTGACGACTAGAATGAAATACTAATTAGATTAGATGAATGACATTGATTGAAGGAATGGAGGTAATCCTTGTCAACAATGTTATGCTAGTTTGGACAAGTGTCAACGAAAAGAATGTTAGCATGGAATTCATGCACTAGGAGCTTGTTGATTGTAGATATCATGTTGGTTACCATTGGAAGCCAAACCATTATTTAATTGAAAGATGCAAGAAGATTTATTATTGTAACTAACTCTTGGAGATGGACCATAAGAAGGTAGACTTTATGATGGATTCTAGGTCAGTTGGTTAGAGGATTTATCAATTGATTGTTCACTAAGAAACCGATTGAGGGATTACAACTGATAGATAGGTTTACTAAGGAGAAGAGAAGTAGGGATTTTCTTAAGATAAGAAAAACCTCAATGCTAACTACTAAGAGTTTCGGGCATTCCAAATGCAACCATGTGGATGTTGAATCCTAGAGGTATGTAGATTTACATATGTGAACATTTTTTGGTTGAAAAACTCTTAAAACTAAAAAGTATATTGGAATTTATTCCCTAAGAGGGTTCTCCTTAAAAATATAATTGTATTGTGTCTAGAATATTGTGCATATGATTGATTGTTTTTTTTTACACGATAAGGAAATAAATATTAATGTTTTGTTATCACATCATTGTTTCTTTGTCTTGTTTTGTTGTTGCATGATAAATCATTTGTTTCTTGGAATATTGCATGTATGATCATTTGTTCCTTGTTTTCTTTTTGCATAATAAGTAAATAAATCTAGGCCATAATTTATATTCAAAAGACATAGTATTTGTTTAATTAAATACAACTTATAGATACATTGGGTGATTTAATTTTCCCACTAGAAAATGAAATAAATTGGGTGATTTAACTTTCACACAAGGAAATCGATTAAACTAAGTAAAAAATGCACCTCCAAAACACATTAGAATGTGTTTTTGGATAATAATTATTTGAGAGTGCAAGAACTCAATGGTTTTCATTCTTCTAAATATGACTTATTTAAGTCACGTGATATTAAAATCTCTTTCCTTTCTGCATAAGGCATGAAGGACTTAGTGGGTTCAACTAGCTTATTCATAATACCCATGAAGCCAAGATTGAATTGTATGTGTCACTTGTAAATTTCCCAACATGGTTTTCTCTCTTCGTTGTATTATGTATTAGGAAGCATGGAAACCACTCAATAACCTTTCAAATCTTAGCCCCATAATGATCTTTTAAATTGATCCCAATTTTGTTAGGACACTTGTATTTGTTATTTTCTTAACATCTTTCTTATCCTTCTCCATAAGTTATCCCATAAGTGATCCTCTCCATAAGTTATCCCATGGAACATTATTCCTTTAATGGATTGAAAATAAGGCACTCCTAGTGAGAAGGGTTATCAGCACCAATAAATTTTGGTCGAGCAACTTTGAGGTTTGATTATTGACTAATGGTTCCTTATCATTGTGATCATGCATTGGTCTTTTTTGGACTTAGAAGCCACCATCCCTTGATTTGAGCTTTGAGGTTTTATTATTGACTAATGGTTCCTTATCACTACTGTGATCATGACCTGGTCTTTTTTAGGACTTAGAAGCCACCATCCCTTGATAAATTAGTAGTTTGAGTTTTTTTTGTTACCATTAGTTGTTGGGTTTGATATGCAAATGGAGCCTTCCCATTCTAAGGTGAAACCCTAATTCTATGAAGGACCATAAAAGAAACCATTATTAACTTTATGTTTGATATGATTTATTGAGTATGAACAATGATTAAAGAAATGGGAATTTTGAATTGGTTGAAGTAGTTTTCTTATAATATAAATAATCTATTCAATGTGGATACCATAAATAAGATACTATAATGTAGAGGCTTAATATGAATAATCTATTCGATGTGGATACAATAAGATATTACAATGTAGAGACTTAATATGGGTAAAACATAACAAGAGGTCTTGAATTTGTAAAACAATATCAGCCAAAATCACTTTTAAAACATTGCATTGTAATTAAAAAAAATTTAATATAAATTATCTTTAAATTTATAAGAAAATGTTTGCAAAATAACATCCATTTTCATAAAAAGTAACAAAAAAAACACATTATCAAGCATTCACATAATGAGAGAAAAAAAATACATTATCTATAAAAGATCACTATCTTGTCTTGTAATTGCATAAACAAAATAACAACTTTCTATATGAGAACTCTACCGACCCCACACATATAATATATATTATGTGATATGGAAAAATAACTAAATACAAACCAGAACCATATTATCCTTAAAAGGAGGAATAATCCTCACAATAGTATAATATCCCACAATAGTATAATATCCCATGAACGTATACACCATTGTTTACAACATAATATAAATAGAGAATTTATAATCAAATAGAGGTACCAACTTTTAGAAAATTGTTGTCAATGTTTTGTTACATGATCCCATTGAATGGATTCTTTGTCATGCCATAATTTGCAATGTTCTTCTTTCCTTATTGGAATCAACACTAACATTGACATTATTAGGATTCTTCCAACTATTCTGAACTTATCCTTTTACATGTATCTTCGAGAGTGAAAATGTTAAACTTCTCAATCCCCAATCCCCTTTTAAATTGGTATGATTAATGAACTTCCGTTACCAACTTTTCTTTCACCATCATGCTAATATAAATTGCATGGTGATTTAATTCTTAAATGTATGCATCTTCCACGTAGTTGAAATTTTGTCATAGGATTTTCATTATTGTTCATGTTCCTTCTAGTAGTTTAAAAAATAGAATCCTTGATAGAAAGGTTGAAATTGTCCCATTATTCCATGGATTGGAGTGGTAAGAATCAAGTGTATTTTAATGCTCACACAAATTCTTCCATGATAGAAAAGCGTATTTTTGCATGCACATCATTATGAATAAAATCTTATATTTGTTTGTGTAATTTTACACTTAATTATAGGAATGTAGTTGAATCAACGAATGATCAAGTCATAGAGTTTCTAGTTGATTGAAAAACTTTCACCTTGGGTTCATTTTTGAGAGAAGAAACTAGATTTAACAATGAACTTCCCTATATACCTAATTCAGGTTTGGGCTACTTCTAGCGGGATTTTGGTGGATATAAATTTACAATGTTGTGACAAATAATGTTAACACTTACAATAAATGAGCAATATTGGTTGATTGTTCATGCATATTCTCAACCTTATTATTAATATTATCAACTCCTACCTTGAATAGTTCCATGTGAATCTATAAATATTCATCACTTTCTTTGTTTGTCTATGAATGTGTCTTTACAATAAACTATGTATGATTTCCAACAAATACATGCAAATTATCACATATGGGTTTACTTATTGAACCTATGACATAACCCATGCATTCATAGGATATTAAAGAATATTGCTAATTTCATTATATATTAAAGATTTCCTCTTAAAATTCTTTTGTTGAACTCTCCTCCCATTTACATCGTTCCAAATAAAAAAAAACCCTATTTTCACTAGATATGTTAGTTATCCATTTTTTTGGTGTCATTTTCAATACCTCTTTTTATTTCCACTTGTAGTATAGTGACATAACACAACTCTTATAAACCTTGGATGAGGGTTATGCAAACTACTAGCCACTTTATTTATTTTTTCTCTTCCTTGTTTTCATTTAATCAATGAACTAATTAGACATTAATGAAGATTCTAACAACACTAATTGATTTGGATCATGCAATGAAATCAAAAGGGTCTAAGTTATCCAAAACATGCATTTTCTTCTATTTCCCACATGAACAACCAAGAAAATAAACCAATAGTAGAGAGGTTGTCTTTTGAGTCATCAATGTGTCAATGTCTACATTACACTCCGTTATGGGTGGGGTAAATTCATTTCTAGAAGCTATAGATGCAAATTCCTATGACCTTTTCTTTGTGTCTACCCAACAATGATTCATTACAAAGTCCTTCCACTATGTTGTGTGAGTAATCCCATATGGATTGCTACTCCTTATGTTAATGTGTTAGAATCCTCCCT
>ML829667.1:15754-62178 GCA_009831015.1 Picea engelmannii
CAAAATTCCATTCAACAGACAGGGGTACTCCCCGATATAATTTCCCAATTAGACTTCACATCACCTGGGATAGGAGTCCCATATGGATTTTGGATCGACTGTCATTACTGGTATGAGGGGGGTATGAGTGGTTGATGAAATGTGGAAATTCAGATTGTGAAATTATGAGCTATGCTAAATGTAGAGAATCAAATCTAATGTATTCTATCCTAGCTAGGATAAATGAATCTATTAAATGAAAAAATATAAATATTACCAATCCTTGCACATATTCCTTAAATAGTTATTTTTGGTGGGACATAGATTAGTAACATATATACATGAATAAATGCATGCACATACAAGTTTACTACAATACCCTATTCACATCTATCTATTCATCATCGTAGAACTTTAATAACAAACAAGAAAAGGTACTGCAAAAGAACAACATTCACATAAAAAAATTCTATAAAATGAATAGTGTAACCTTACAACATTCACAATAACTAGAAGTCCAATGGAAGAAGTTCATAATAAAAAGTCATCAGAAAATATTTCCTCTCCACCAAAAATCCCATGTAGGCTTCTTGTTATTAATATCTCAAAAAAATAGTTCTCCAAAATTACATAATGTAAGATCCCTATCTAAGTGGGTGTTATTTGTCATATACAACTGAGTTGGTAACTATTTCTTAGGAATTCTTGAACTCCCAAGTGACAGTTACAAACTCTTGATTTTCCTTATCTTGTTTCTTTCCTAACTTACAAAAAAAAAAAATGATATTTACAATTCAAAATTCACTTCACAACTACCCCTTGTCCTTGTCTCTAATGTATGATTCCCATACTTCATGATAGCTTGAAATTAACATTATTCTAGGCAACAACAAAGTCTCTAAAGTAACCTCATGGGTGACTGCTTTTTGTGATAGGGTTTTCATATCTGTTTTTAGGGTGGCCAAGAAGGAGTGATTTATATTCTAATCCTTTGAGGGTTTTATTAGATGCTTACTCATCATGGCATTGGTTACCCTTTGTGGAATCCCTGCATCTAGTTCCCTAGTGTGCATGGCCTCTTCTAGTTCTACCTTTATTTGTTCATCTAGCCTAGGTTTTCCCAGGTCATCAATTTGGGACAAGTGGCATCTGATTGATAATATGATGGTTGCTTTGTGTGGTCTCATGCATATTCTAATGAATTATTCAAATATTTTTCAATTTTTCCCTCGTTCTTTAACAGTTAGTGAGGGATGCATGATTTAACTTTATTTCCCATCCATTCATCCTTTGGAGGTATTTGGTGAAATTAGGATTATCCTTTGTCTATTTTCTCATCTCATCCAGACCCATTATTATCCCAACAAATTTGGTGTTCTTGGTTATGGTTTTGTCCAATTGTCACAAGAATTTGAGTGGATTTTTCTAAAATTCCTACACTCTAATATACATTTGTTTGTCCAATGCATAGAATTATTTCCTTACTTCTTCAACACTTACTCTAAACCCTTGGATTCTAGTCCTATCACCTTTGTAAAACTTATCTTCTTCTTCTAGGCTCCCAATCCTTTCCTTGTATTCTTCAATCTCTTGAACCATGCTCTTGAGATTTTGCTCAGATGCCTGGGTCTTCTGTGATATTCTCAACCACAAATTTCTCTGTGATGATTGAGAGTGGAGCTATTCTGGAGACAGGAAATCTTCTAGTGTTTTTCTTAATAATATTTCCTAAGTCCTTGTCAAATCTAAAGGAGTTTAGGTTTTCTACTTTTTTGGCATCGGATAGTGTAAACTCCCCTAGTCCCAATTCCCTTAGTGGGAAGTGTCCTCCAATTATGGGTGTGTTTGAATAAGATTTTGGTATATCGGTATCCATGGGGTCTGTTATTTTTGCTTCTTCTTAAGCTTTCTTATCTTTTTCCTCTTTTCTCTTATTTTCTTCCTCTTCTACCTTTTTCTTTCCCTCTTTCTCTTCGAGGGATCTTTCCCTTTCTCTTTTTTCTTCCTCCTTTATTTTCTTCTCTGATTTTGTTGTTGTTGATAACTCTTCTTCCCTTCTTCTCTTTTATGCTTCTTATGTTGTTTTTGTTTCTACCTCTTCTTCCCTTCTTCGTTTTTCTTCTACCTCTACTATTGCTTTATTTTATGCTTCTTGTTTATTTCTCCTTTCTCCTTCATCTCTAGCTTATCTTGCTTCTCATACTTTAATTTTTTGTTGGGATTTGACTTCCCTCCCGAAGATCACCTCATCATAATTTCTATATCTTTTATGAATCTCCTCTTCTTCCTAGGCATCAGATTCATAACTCCATCTATATTTTCAAACCTAGTGTTTGTTAACAGTCTTCAAAGGGTCATGTTTTTATAATCTTTCTTCTCCAAAGTGGAAGGTGACCAGGGTGTCAACCTCTGCATATTCCTCATTGACATATTTGAAATAATAGGAACCTACCCAAAGAGGCATTGGTGGCATATCATCTTTTTATCTCTATATAGGGCTACACCTACCCCATTTAGCAAAGTTTGGAATTTTATTTCCTACAAAACTATATTGTCATGAATAAAACCGGGGAGCAGATGTGAGGCCTTGATTGCACTTTATACTCTAATGTAGGTGCCATGATCCATTAAGTACTAATATCCCACCATTCCAACTACAACCATAACCTTATCGATCATTCAGGGTGCAAGGGCACAAAAAAATACCTTTTATAAAGGAATGAGAAACTTCTAATAGATTTTATGGTAGTTTGTGTGGTACTTGTGCTCCTAGAGGTCTTTTAAGTAGACATGAATGGGAATATCATTTTGTTTACAGGCCCATCCCATCTTTGGATAAGCATGAATTACACACATTACATCCAACATATAGGATGCCATGCAGAAGCTTGGGTACTTTCCCAGGGCCATGTGCTTCACTGTTGACATCGATTCTACTAAGGTAGAGGAAAGGATGTTTTCCAAATTCAACACTAATACAGTGGTGGTGATGGTGTGTATCAAGGCCACCCATGACACCCTAAATTTTTGGGTATCTTGTTCTCCATAAAACCTGCATATAATGGCTACCACCTACTGGTAAGGATTTCTAAGAAGATTGTCCAGGTAGTCATTGGATACTCTTGTCTTAAATTTCTTTCATGGAACCCACCAATTTCTCATATTGTCTCTCAGTTTCAAGGGGGTTCCTTCACCCAGTCATCATTGAATTCTAGTTCCTCAATTGGAAAATGGTAGCACACTATGATTACCGATGGTTGGAAGGAAGATATTTATTTTCCTTCTATATTCACTATCTATCTATCATACACATTGGCATGTCTTATTATCCATGATATAGATTTAGTGCAAGGGAAGACTACTAAATGTGTGGCTATCTTATGCAATTTGGAGTGCCTAATTTTTTTTATACATGCTTAGGTTTGGGTCTCCCTCTTAAATTTGTGGGAATGTCTGATTGTTGAACATTTGATCAATTTCACCCCATTTAAATGATCCTTGTCGATGACACAAAGGGTTTCATCATATAGTAGACCCAGTGTGTCGATTTCAACCTCTTCTTTTTCCTTTCCCGATAAGACCTCAATGGCAAGATCTCTATGATATTTACTTCAATAAGTGGCCATTCTCTCCCCTATGGATCACCCATATTATCAACAATGAAATATTAATCTAGTTAGCACATAGGAAACCAAGCCAAGAAATAAAATACATGTTAACCCTTGAAGAAGAAATCCTTATTTGTGAATTCCAGGTATATTGGCCATGATAATTATAAAATTAGGAGGATGGGATTCCAGGGTAAAAGTGTGAAAATCCCTAGTTATCATCCTTAAATCCAAGAATCGGGCTCGAAACCTACTAGCCAATAGGTGGTACCATAGTATTATTATACGTGGGAGGGTACTGAGGATTTGGAGTGGTGGAGATCCCTATCTGTAAATAGAGGAAGGGAATGCTCACATGGGGAGAAAGAAATTTTCCTCTATTTGACTTCTTCTTTTGATTGAGGGCCCAGATGAGTAAGGGTGCAAACCCCTATCCTTGTGGTTGGTTATTTAAAAGGTGGGCATGCGTGGAAAAAAATAAACAAGGTCATATTAGATGAGAAGTGGAAAAGAAATAAACCCTCTCATGGATGGCTCAAATGGCACAAGGAAAAGAAAGGAGGGAATGTGGTTTTGGTTGGTCGCATGGTCTCCTACAACTCTATCCCATTCCATGTCATTGATTCTATATTCTAAACCATATCCCTTTTGAAAGGAGAACATATGAAAGAATTTTGATGTAAGTACAGTAAGTCATACATGTTGAATCGTGAATGAGGTGGTCAAAGAAAGGGGCATGCAGGGGAACATTGTGGTATTCCTTCCGCTCTCAAAAAATCTTGAATGAACACAAATATTCATTGTCAAAAAAATGTAAAATGATTTATAGAACGGAGTTTGGAGGGTTTAAATGATTGTTTAGGCATGAAAAACAAGAAAAGACAGTCATACAAGTGTTTTAAATCACGTCATCTCATCTCACATGTGTAGGTTTAAGAGCATGGGGTCCATTATATTAGTGGTTGGATGTATTCCCATTGTTGGTGTATTGGTGATTGAAGAATATCTTTCTCCACTGATGTATCAGTGAGGAAAGGAAATATTTCACTGATGTATAGACATGGAAAGGAAATATTTTGCCAATTTATCAACATCAAAGGAAGATCTTGGATCATCAATGTATCAACGAGGAAAGAAAATATTCCATTGGATTATTAACATAGAAAGGTGATATTTCACCGGTGTATCAATGTCGAAGGAAGATCTTGGACCACTGACATATTTATGAGGAAAGATGATTGTTCGATGGTGTATTGGCGTCGAAATGAAATCTTTCACCAGTGTATTGAGGAAGGAGGAAGATATTGAACCGTCGATGTATCGGTAATGAAAGTGGATATTTCACCGGTGTATTGGCGAGGAAAGAGGATATTGTTTTGGTGTATCAATGAGGGAAGGAAATATTTCACCAACATATCGATGAAGGAATAAGATGATGTTGTCGACGTATTGGTGAAGATGAAATATATTGGACTGCAAATGTAACAATTTCAGGAAAGGAATGTGTCTATGTCATTTCAGTGATGTAAAAAGATCTTGGGCCATCGATGTATTGATGAACAAAAGTAATTTTACCTCCAAAACACTCTATATCAGTTCCCAATGAAAATATTTGATTCAAATCAGGTTTGGTCTGGTGATAAGGCAAGTTTGGAGCTAATAGCTTGAGGGAAATCTACAAGTGTAAATAAGGACCAATATTTGATAGAAGAAATGGGTCTTAAAAGTTAAGAGAAACAAAGTTATGGGGGGCCCATTATTCCTTCACTTTGAGAAAGGACATTAAAAGAAAAGTGAAGAAATTATGGGGAGGGATTGTTGCTAGCACAACAACTAGGTATAACTAAGATCTGTAACATCCTCGCTATAATCCCCAGATTAATTAATGCATAATGTAGATATGAATGTGGCTATGGCCAAGCGATGTAATATGCAAAATGTATTTTCTAAATTCTAATAAATAAAATGTGATTCTAGATATTGTAGGATATGGATAGAGATGGGGGATGAGTTTTTCATAAGAGAAGGGAGTGTCTAAGAGGGTTCCAAGGGGGAACTAATTTATGGGTATTAATTCAACTCACTTTCCTAAATTTGATTATCATTGGGTATAAATTCTATTTTTCTTTGTGTATGAGAGCCCAATCATTAAACTCATGTAAGAGGGTGGGTGTGAGAGTCACATCCCATAGTTATTGGGGAGCATGGGGATGAAGTACAATCAACATTGGGTAGAGTGAGAATTCAATTGTCTTGGGAAAATAGAGGAAATTCATGGGGGGAGAAAAAACAGTTTTTTCAAATTAAGGTTTTGCATGAACATCAAGCAAAGAAAAGGGGAAAAGAGCATGGGATTTGGAGCAAGAAGGCTGAGTGAATTTTGGAGCATGTTGGAGCAAGAAGGTTGAGTTTATTTTGGAGATAAATACAGATGAAACAGGTTGTCAGGCCTAAAGAGTGAACTATTGGGTGAGTTGCATTGTAACAACAAGTGAGTGTTGTTATTTTTATTGGTAGTTTTCCTGGCAATGAGTTCCCTTGAGTTCCCAGTAGAGAGATTCCTAGTTACATGTTCCAAAGAAACCCTAATAAATGAATGGGACACCTGATGGAATGAGAGTAGTGAACGGGTATATTTCTTGGGTTGGGAGGGTCAAAAGGAAGAGAGCTAGAGGAATTTCAGGATAGTTGTGGAAGAATACCGCTAGGTTGTGGGATATTGAGTTGTGAGTGGACTATGAGATACACTCTTATTTTGTGGATTCCTAGCCCCAACTCAGGGGTTAATTTTTGTTGAGATTTGGAACAACAAGTATACGGTTGGGTGGAACGTCCTTCCCAAGTAGTCAGTTTCACAAATGTTTTAAAAAGATAAGTGTTTATTTATTTTTTGAGTTTTCTTATGATTTTTATGGTTGTTCTTTTACCCTATGTATGAGAATGGTTTCATGTGTTGTAATAAATAATTTATTAGTTTCATTCATGTTCATTTAGAATGTTGTAGATGCATTTAACTATGTGTATTTAAAAAATGGTTAAATCCATGTATAATCCGTAGCTGGTAAGCTATAGAAAGTTAATTAGCAGAACAATTTCCAAATGTGTGTACTTTCTACATAGTAATGTCCCTCAATTAAGTTGGGTAACGTTACATATTGGTATCATAGCCACAGGTTCAACACCAAGCCTACATGGGCCAAACCTAGCACGCAGAAGCTGAAACTTCAGATTAAAAGTGCAGAGAATGTCTACACTATGTTTGTTAAAAAATTCCAAGGGAAAGTTTTGGAATTTGTCGGAAATTTTGGTGAAATTTGATTTCATGGATTAAAATCCTCAAATTTAACCTATGAATGAGTTTTTGTTGGCTTGTAATTGGTCGAATTTGAGATTTGTAGGATATCCATGGCAAAATTGGGGAAAATCCCCAATTTCTGAATTGAAATTCATTGAGAATTTGACATGGAAGTGTCGAATTTTGGGTGCAAAGGTCGAAATGAAATGCATAGGGCCGAAATTGTTTATTAGAATCTTAATTTCAGGGTTTCATGACGGGCATGGAGGAAATTTTGAGAATAGGCATTTTTTAAAATTTTGGAAAATTTGGGTAATTTTTCGTACCATGACATTAGCATGACGTGGAGTCCATGTACTTAAAACCACCAAATTCCCAAATAAATTTATCTTTGATACTAATATTATATGTATACCACCTTGGATATTCCAATGGTTATATCATGAAAACAAATCTTATTTTAAAACAACTATAGTAACCCTATGCTCCACTATGCAACTATCATTTCGTATTTTTAACTCATAATCATAAATAAGAAAACATAACACACCATTTGGATTATTTAAATACCAAAAAATATGAAATAGACTATAATAGAAAATGCACATAATGGGACATAAATATTACCCTAGAAACCCATACGAGAAAACTAACATTCATTGGAGGATGGTGCTTAACATCTTATTATATTATGGAGATTACAATACATATTACAAAGTTTTCCATTATTACTATGAAGCTATGAGATGTTATGGTCTTCTATGGTTCTATACAATATCCTTATGTCTCTCTACTCTCTGAGGATCTCACCCACTTTCCTACTCATACTATGGTATAACAAACAACTAGTGAAAAAGTGAACCCTCTTCCTTCCTGCTAGTTTTTTTTTTAGTTATAATTAGGGTTAGGGTTACGTTTTGGGTTTTAAAACCAACTTGGAACCTCACTAATGTTTCTATAAGTATTTAATAGATTAATACGCATTTATACTCTCCATATTTGAATTATGGTGGGCTAACATGGTCTCCACTTTTGACATGTGGGAGTATTTATACCATTACCTCATTGAGGCCCAAAATTTCTCATATGAAATCCATATTAAACACACTACAACTCATTGGAAATATATCAATGAAAAGAACATTTTTTTTCTCTATTCTTAGGTCCTCAAAAATGTGTTAGAAGTTAATGTCTCAAAATATGACAAAAGCAATACCAACTCTAAGATTCCTATACTATAATATCCCTAATCTAGAGCATCAATAAATTCATATGGTACTTATGTAGATCCATTTTGGTTCATTTGATGAGAATTTGATCAAAATTGAACACTCTTATAACATAAAAGTCCATGCTTTCACCATTAAGTCTCCTTTTGAGACTTGTTTTCAATATTTTCCACCTTCACATGTAGATGTCATGTATGGGCAACATGGGGGAGAGAAGGACGATGCCACAAGAGAAGTAATAAAGGGTACTAAAGGATGCGAAAATCATATATAGGATCATGTGGATCCTATATATCCATTTTCCATTTTCTAGATACATTAAATAAATCATAAGAAAACTACAAGGGAAAGAATGAACAACACAAAACTGAAAACACATTCAAGGTAGGATACTAAGCCTAGATGCACATGAATAAGGAAAGGTTGTAGAGCCATAGTGAGAATATCAAGTTTCTTATGTGTGGTTATTTTGAAGAGTTAGATCAACAATGATTATAGACCTAGTGTACCTCCATACTACACATTTACTCAATAGTGACCATGAAACATCTAAAACTCTATGATCCATCAATGCTCAATTAGGAAAATGAGGGGCAAGTCTAACCTTCCATGGAAGTTTTAACATTGTATGTTCGAAGAGAGTTAACATAATATATTGTTTTGAAAAATAATACCCGAACACCCTTAAAGGGTTAGCAAGAACTCAAGTATGTTAGATTGAAAGAGTAACTTCCAAGTAAGGCCAAGTCGTACTCTAGGGAGAAAGTTGAGGACTTTTTTCCTCATTTCCTTTAATAAAATATTTTGGGATTAAAAGCATCCCAAAATGGGGAGGTATGATCTAAAATGAATTGCTATAAAATTTGTCATCCCTTTTAGTACTTTAAGGGATGAATAACTAGAGTTGTGGACTTATAAGGGCCATTTTTATGACCAATCTTGAAATCTATTGAATAAGGGAAAAATCAAAAGCTACCCATTTATGGTATAGAAATACACTTTTTAGGGTCAAAATATGCTTCATTAGCATTTAGGATTACCTTAATTTATAGTGCACATTAATATCTTTGAAACAAAATATCATGGATTGAAAATAAAGTTCGTATGAGAAAGTTATGGCCTCTAGAAGTTGATCTATGCTTTAACCATGGTATTAACAAGTGGATTCCTTGTAAACTCTCATTACTCATACGATCTCTATTTGGGGCACTCGATACACCATTGGAAAGGTATAGTCGAGGAGTACATATTTCGTTTGGTATAAAAAAATTCATTAATTACATTCTAGGAATTGTTGATCCCAAAAAATGTCGTTTAGGGCCTCAAAACAACCCTAGAAGTTTGGGACCCGAAAAACTGTAAAAAAACTGCCAAAATGGAAATTGTTCTTTGACCTAGTGGAATAGGTGGATGGACACCGATATCCACCTGGATCATTCCTCCCCCCTTAGGAATCAATGGTATCCAATTTTTTTAGCAACCCCATCAGATGGGAAAACTTTTGTTGAACTTGGCCTTGGGTGAGCCACTTGCCTTGGTGCAGGAGCTTCCTTGCTCTGACAACTTGATAAAGTTGGATCCTCTGTTGGCGAGTTCCCTTAATCTAGTTGTCCCTAATCTGATCAATGGTTGCATTTTTCATGAATTCAGTTTTGAGATCTGTCAGTGTCAACTACTCCACGATCTTCAATGTTTTCAATAATGGTGGGAAGTATGGTCGAAGTTGGTCCACATTGAACACTGGTGCAGACCAAGGAAGGGGGGAATACTTAGCTCAAAAGAATTGTTACCCACAACCTTGGTGATGGTGTAAGTTCCATAGAAAATTGGATGAAGCTTCTGATGGGTTCTTGTAAAGTGCTCTTTCTACAAATGCAACTAGACCTTGTCTCCCACTTGAAACTTGTGCAACACCCGGTGTTGATCATGGTGTTGTTTGTACTTAGCATTGGCTTTTTGTAAGGTATCATGGACTTGTTGTCGGATGTGTTGAATCCATTCAATAAACTTGGTGTCTTTTTCGGCCTCAAAATGAGCATGGTATGATTCTTCTTGTGTGGATGAAAAGGGAAGTGTGACATCAATGGGACCCAATGGTTGAAATCCAAACCCCACCTGAAAGGGACTTTGGTTGGTTGAGATATGAAGGGATCTATTGTAGTTGTGTTGAACATAATGGATACTCTCATCCCATGTGCACAGATGTTTGGAGTTGTACATGCGCATGATATGCATGATCATTCTATTGACGACCTTTGTCTAGCCATTAGTTTGGGGGTGGAAGGTGGTGGATTTCGTGAGCTTAGTGTCCAACGATGACCAAAGGATTTATCAGAATGTTCTTAGGAAACTGTTGTCTCGATATGATATGATGTTCTATGGTATCTCAAAGTGTACCCACACACATTCAAAGAAGAGCTTGGTAGTGGCCTCCACTGTGATATTATTCTTGCAGGCTCTTAGGATGGTCATCCTAAAAAATCGATCAAACACCAAAAAAACATAGTCATTTCCATACTTGGTTTAAGGAAGTCCTGACATCTATTCCATCAAGATGGATTCCCATAGTTTGTCAAGACTAGGAAGAGGGGTGTATAGGCCTTGTTTCTTAGTGGCTAGTTTGGAAATGGCACAGGCAGTAAAGGACCTGATATACTTGCCAACATCTTAATGCAATTTCAACCAATAGAAATGCTTATGTAGTACTTCCACAGTCTTTTCCATGCCAAAATGTTCTTCCATCTGACTATAGTGAGCTTCCCAAATCATCTTTCCATGTTCTTTTGAAGGAAAAAAGAGGTGGCCCAGATGGCTTAACAATCTGTCATGAAGATGAAATTCAATGATAGTCACACATGTGCCCAGCATCTGGTAAGTGGTAGCAAAATCAAGATCGCTCTTGTAGATTTGGGTCCACTCGGATGACTCATGGACATAGGAGTGGAGCACTGTGGTTAAGGTTGCAACTGGAGGTCAACTGAAGGAGTCAGTGACACGATTGGTGATCCTTGTCTTATATTTGATGTTGAGGTGGAATTGATGCAAGTATGTGGACCACTTTTGATGGTTGTTATTCTGCAATTATCCTTTTGTTTGCATGAACTGCAGAGGCTTGTGATCAGTGTGGATGATTGTCTCATTCATGAGAACATAGTGCTTCCATTGTCGGCATGTGTGTAAAATGGAATAAAATTCTTTGTCTTATGTGGGGTAATTAGGGACGACATATGATAGTGTCTCATTGCGATATTCCACTGGATGACTGTGTTGAGTGAGAACTGCACCCATGGCATAGTCTAAGGCATCGGTCTCAATCTCAAAAGGCTACTACAAATTGAGTAAGGAGAGTACTAGAGCTTAGCACAAGTGATTTTTCACATCATCGAATGCATGTTGTTATGACTTCCCCCACACGAAATTTTCCTTGCCACCACCCTTGGTCACTTCGCTAAGGGACCATGCAATATGGGAGAATCCCAACATTAATCTATGATATAAGTTGGCAAGTCCTAAGAAACTTCAAATATATGTTTAGTGTGGTTGGGGCTGGCCAATCACAAATGAGTTGGATCTTGGTTGGATCCACATGCACACCATTCTCATCAACAATGTAGCCTAAGTATTGGACCTGGTTCATGTCGAAGGAGCATTTTTCCAGTTTATCATATAGCTTGTGTTGTCACAGAGTGTGAAGGACATTCTAAATATGTTGCAATTATTCTACCTAATTCTTGTTGAAGATGAGGATATCATCTAGATATACCACCACAAAATAATTCATGAAAGGATGCAATATACCATTCATCAATATCATGAAATTTGTTGGAGAATTTTTCAAACCAAATGGAAATACTATCCATTCAAAAAGATATTCTTTGGATTTGAAAGAACTCTTCCATACATCATCTTGTTCTATTGGGACCTGGTCATAGCCAGACTTCAAGTTAATCTTACTGAAAAACTTGGTGCCCTTGAGCTGGTCAAGAAGGTGATCAATTCGAGAAATTGGGTACTGGTTCCTGACTGTAATTTTGTTTAGGGCCCTATAATCAATGCAGAGTCACCAAGTCCCATATTTTTTATACATGAGTACAATTGGGCTCCCACAAGGTGAGGATTTGGGTCAAATGTGCCCCTTTTGAAGTAACTCTTGGAGCTATCTCTTGATTTTTTCATTTTCCATTAGAGAGCGATGATAGACTCGCTCATTGGGTAGAGGTGCACCAGGGGTTATATCGATTGAATGCTTGACATGACAGTTCATTGATACCCCAGTGGGTGAGGAGAAGAAGTATTTTTATTCTTCCACGATCTTGTCCACCTACTTTTTTTGCGTAGAGAGGCCATGGATGTGGATGCGACCTTCTGGTCACTTTGAGAAAATCATGAAGAAGACAAATTTCCCAGACTAGAAAAATACCTTCCTACCTTGGTTAACAGAGATCAAAGAAATTGAGGTAAGCGAAGCTACCTTTGGTATCATGTATAATTGTCTACCCAAAGTAATAATAACACTGTGAGGTGTAGACTCATATACAAAATGTCATTTCCAAAAGTATGGTTGACCTAAAAGAACATCAAAATCTTCAAGGGGGGGGATATCACACAATATTTCATCCCTTAAGGGCTTGATGTCATACAACAGACATAATTATTGGCTGATGCAAAGATCTCTTCCTTGGAGGAGCCACCCGATCATGTAGGTCTATGGGTGTGGTGTCGTCGGCAGGTTCAACCACTTGAAAACCTCTGTTGAGATCAAGTTATTTTGATTTCCACTATTGACAATGAAATGCAACAGAACACCCTTCACCCACATCTGCGAGTGAAAAAGGTGTTCACCTTCCTCCAATTCTTTTGGTTCACTTGGATGGACCTTGGTGGTAGCGATAGTGGCACTGGGTTCTGGATTGATGACCTGCTTCCCCTTTTCTAGATCTGATTCAAATTCAGATCCTACCTCTGACTCCAAGTATTTTAGCTCAACCACCAATGCCTGCTTTGAGCGACATTCATCAATGTTATGCCAAGGGATTTTATGTAATTCACACCACTTCCGAGTGTCTTTCTTCATCTTATCATTACCCTTATTTGTCTGTGGCTTGGACTAGATGTCTTGAGGGGGTATATTATTTCTCTGTCCTTTGTTCTATGGTTTGGGGTCGCCTTTTCCCTACTTTTACTATGAGGAATTTGTAGTTCCAAACTCTCTCTTCTTCTATTTAAATTTTTGCTCGATTTTGACAACATATCGATAAGCCATGCCTAGTGATGAGATGTCCAGAAACTCCGTTTTTGTTTGAATGTATCTATGCAGAAAGTCCCGGTACTTGAGAACCAGATGTCATTCGAATTCATTGATACCCAGCTTGGTGCACAAGGTATGGATTATATTTGTGAACTCTGGTACTGTATGGTCCCTTTCCTATCTCAGTGTGGTCCATTCCATATACTAGTCATTGTATCTTCCAGCAAGGTAGTATTATTCCTTAATAACATCCCTAAAAGAACCCCAAGTGGGTGTGACCAAAAATATTGCAGATTCATGAGTGTCCTTTTGCTCACAGTAAGTCTCTCACCAATCGTTGACATGGGGGATAGCCTTAAGGAGAGAAAATGTAATATTTTCTCTATTGGAAAATTTATGGACTGAAAAATACCCTTCTAGGAGATTCAACCATTTATCTACAGCATATGCATCTATCTGGATTTCAAATAAAGGGATATCAAAATTGACTTGTACCTTGAAGGGGACGACGCCTCCTAAGTGGCCTCTTGATGAATATGCATCGCATGTTGGCATTCATCGAGGGATCTATGAAAAATTATCCATCATATTTTTCCATTATCGTGTGAGGGCTTCCTCAAGCAACAGTTTAAAAGGAACTCATGTTCCATCATCTCTCTTATCTTTCACCATGGGAGGTCATTGTGATCAGAAGGGACGGTCTTGCAAGGGATCATCTACTTCGAGTCCCAACTCCTTGTACCCTAACCTCATTGGGGACATGCACCGAGAAACAAATAAAGAGTAGTCTACTTTGATACCAATGATCCAGATTTATAAATGGAACGAAATGAAATACAAACGTATAGCAAAGAAATACACAGAGATACAGTAAAACTTGACTTATATTAATAAAGAGAAATTGTTGAAACTGTAAAAATTTAGACTGAAACAAACTTAACAAAGTTATCGACTTAATGAGAACTATGACCTCAAAATGAGAACTCTAGCCCCAAAAACCCATATGTTTGCATAAAAAACATCAAAATCAACCCCCAAATCAAAAAGTGGTGCTACCGGTAGCATCATTTTTTTAAACAAGGTCAAAATTACAACATTTTTCAAATAGGGCCTTCAAAACTCAGGCAGTAGCTCAGAAAAACCTTAAAATCAACACCTAAAAAAAAGATGGTTTTGAAAATAAAAAAAAGTACAAAACGTTAAAATTTTAGATAATTTGAAATCATATTTTTATCACTTGGTACCATTAAAACCAAAACCTCAAAATCAACCATCAAATTGAAAAGTACTGCTACCAGTGGCACCCATTCTAAAATTGGGATATGAAAATGACACATTTTTTATAAAGTGGTAAAAGAACTCATCATTACTGTAAACAAAATCATAAAATCAACCCTTAAATGTTTACTTTTTAAATCTTATTATCACTCAAAGCAAAAGGTAATACATAATGCCATGAAAATATCACAATATACTTTAAAAATTCAACGTCACTTTTTAATATTTTTTTAACTTTTAATAATAAAAAAGTAAATACAAGTTACATTGAATGAAACATAAATTATTTCTTAAAAGTATTGTTATATTGTTCATATTCAAAACATATGAGCTAAGAAATTTTATTATATTATCCATAATCAAAAAATGTAATTTGGAAAACATAAAAAAAGATCCATAACTTCATGTAAGATCATATGTAAGTTCAATACTCATTTCTAGTTACCATACAAACATCATATGGATCAAAAATACATAAAATGTTTCATACACTTATTCAAATTGACTCATGGTTTCTAAAATACCGTCAGAGTCTACATTGTCTTTAGATGAATGATTGGATGTAGATGATCCATACTCTTCTCTATTGTCGATGAATGCACCATCTGAGTCTACATGCATGCCCAACATTTCATATTTCAAATGCCTTTTAGATCTATGACTAGGTTCAGAAGACTCCCATCTTACATTTATTTCTTGTGGTAGCAACCTCTTGATAATATTTGTTCTCTTGGAGCGAAGAGTTCCTCTCTTTGTCAAATTCAAGTCATAAACAAGTCTGTCAACATCATCTAATTTTAAGAGGTTAGTGCGGCGACGAGTTGTATTTTGACCCTTTATTTTTCTCTTTCTATTGACATGTTTCTCAACCACCAAATCTGGCTTGTAAACACCATTGAATGGGTGTGTAATTGTTTCATACCAATGTACTTCAATTGCAATAACATCATCATTTTATTTCTCAATCTTTATAACCTTTCCAATCCAAAATGGATAACCATGTGGATCTTTAGTTTCTAAAACTGCAATCATGCTACCCTCTTTAATATTGTGTGTTGAACCTCTATAAAGGTCTTCCATGGCTTCACGTTGTGCACGTAACCTTCGTGAACCAATATACATTTATTTTTCCTATGCTTGTGTAAACTCAATAGCTCCTTCAGATTCTTGTTGAACTTCAACAATGTTTGTTTCTTCAGATTCATTTGGCATATTTTGTGGCCAATGAAATGGAGTCTTCAACATTGTATCTTCATTTGTTGAGCTTGAAATTATGTAACTTTGACTATTGATAAAAGACTCCCACCAAACAGAATCAACAACATTAAAGTACTCATATGTATCCTTAATGGAATTTTTTATTTCGTCCAGACATTCAAAATAATATACATCTCTATTATGCCTCCGTGCATTATGGATTTCAGCAACTGATTGTAAAAATAATAACTTTGATGCAAATATTGGATGATCTGCAATGAACTTCAAAAATGTTAAACCTAATGAAGGCCCCCATTCTATAGTAGTTGAATACTTCTTTCCCCATATAAGTGTTTTCCCATCAATTGTTTTGAAACAAAATTGATTGTTGGGCATAGGCCCATCTTGGGGAAAAGGTTATTTTTGGAGAGAAAAGAACAAAGTGGGAAAAAGATAGCTAGAAGGGAAAGCAACATGTGCGAGGTAAGCATGCAAGGAACGCATGCAAGGGAAACCTAACTACATTAGGGTTAGGGTTTTTGCTAGAGATTGTAATGGTTGATAAGACAAGAATATGTATAAGTAGTACCTAGGAGGTCAAGGTGGGGCACAGAGAAGGAGAGAAAAAGGATAGAACTGTAACATTATGTACGTTGGTAAGCTAGAGAAGAGTCGAGCAACTCAATCCCGAGGGTTATATCGTAGGTTGAGGAGCCTAGTGCGATCTAGTCAGCCTCACAGGGATCGGGAAGCCTGTTGATATTGGAAGATCTAAGACTGTAAATGTGCACGATGCGATATATTGATGAGACATAATAAAATAGCTTGAGAGCCAAATATTTTGTGGATGTAGTCGAGGAGGGGGTGAACCATAGTAGAACATGTGTGATGTGACTGAATGTTATGAATCTCCATTGTTGTTAATGATTAAATGCTAGATAAATGAATGAAGGAACTAGCTAGATCTGACATTTCACATGCATGAGTAAGAGTGACTGATTAATTAAGATGTTAGAATAAATAAATGAAGATCAAAAGGCACAATCATAGATCCCCACTTATTCCCAAGCTACAAGCGTCTAGGTATTGCAACCACCCATAGAACTATCTCGGGTGAGACTGCGTAGTGCACCTTGTGTACTGTGTTTCCTTTTGGTTTACCAGGGGGGGTCGATAGTTTTAAAGGGATTTTGTTGGAAGCTTGTTCAAATATGAACCTAGGTCAATGTATGACAGTAAAGTAAGATCAGAGTAGATAAAGTAATAACCAACAAATGGTTATGTTGTCAGTTGGAACATAATGGGATTGAGTGAACAAGATTTGTTGAAGAAGTGTAAAAAGAATGTCAGATATGACGACAAAACATTAAAATAATGAAAATATAAAAGGGTATGTTGAGACCTTGGAACCCAACGAAGGCATAGATCGAGAGTTGGTTGAAAACAAAGGATCTGGAGTTTGTGTAGAAAGATCAAGCAAACCCGAAGTTAACACCACGCAAATATATGGACAAGTACGTATTCAGTGACTTGCATGAAGTATTTTTCTATGATTTCCCAGATGTGTTGCAAGAGTGGATATTGAGGTTGAAAGACAACCACAGTACAAATCGTATCAGATATCTAGAGTGGAATCTTTTGGAGATCACGTAGTTACAACAGGTTGACAATAAATTTACGCGTGCAGTAGATTTCTGGTTAGACAGCATTGTTGCGAGATTTATCCCAGAAGTTGCAGTAGATATTGTGAAGTCTTACATCACAACAGAGCAACAGTTCTTGAAGGGACCTCAAGGTAGGTATATCAGATCGCTATATACTTCCATTAAAATGTTATTGTATAACAAAGGTGTAATGACAATGGTCTTGGACAACTAAACTTCCCTGTGTGCATCGGGGAAGGGGGGAAGCACTGACAAGAGACGGAGAAATGGAGGAAGAAATGGATAGAGGAAAGAAGGAGGAGGCCTTGGATATAATCATGATGGAGGAATACTAGATTAAACAGATCATGGAAACATCTAGAAGAATGTGCAGTGGAGTACCCTAACAATATAAGTTTAACAACAAGAAGAGAGCCATAGCCGTGAGGGAAGCCTTGGCAAGTGATAAAGAAGAGGTAGAGGATCTTTGGGCTATGGAACTGATTGAGGAAATCCTGCGCGTGACATATGAAAGGAAGACAAGAGGTACAAGAGACTAAACCAGAGGCATAAATCCTATCCATATCAGTGTTAGTGTGGAACCCATAAACCCATGTGAGACTAATACACCAGAAAGAACACCACCATTTAGACAACCGAATTTTAGTGGAAGAAAAATAGTAGTAAGTACATCTACACAGGGAGAAAAAACTGGGGGAGCCAGTTCAAGAATCATTAGTCAAGTATCTACACTGCGCAGAGGTACTAGTTCAACATTCAGGATAGTAGGATACGATCCCACTAACAGATTACCAGAATTCAAGGGTGAGGCATCGAAGGACCCTGAGAAGCACTTGTTCATTTGTGAAAAGATCTAGGAAGCAAAATAGATCACATATGAGGACACTAAACTAGCACAAATAGCCATCACACTAAGAGACCATGCACTGGATTGGTACATGATATTAGCTACAAACAGTCCACCAGGAACAACAAGAACGATTGTGGATATCAAGAATTTATTGATAAATGAATTACATAAGCCTAGCTCAGAGGATCAATACATGAATGAGATGATAGAGATCAGACAAGAACTAGGAGAATCTGCGTGGGATGTTAACCAGAGATTCAAATGATTGAAGGGAAAGATAAAGTGTGTCATGAAAGATATGCAACATAGGAATTTGTTTGTCAATTCATTGCTACCACATTTGAAATACCCTTTGAGACAACAAAAGTTTCATACTCAGGGAGAGGCTCTGCAGGCATCCCTACAACTAGAAGAGAACCAATATCAGAAGACAGATCTAGCCATAGAGGAGATAATGGAGGATCTAAAGAACTTAACATTTCAACTAAACCAGAACATGGGTAAGGAAAAAAGAGAAGTTGTTTGGTGTACCACATGTAGGATAGAAGGACACCACAAGAATGAATGCCCAACATTCACGTAGTACATGGAAACAGGACTGCCAAACCCTTTGCCATCAGGAGGACTATGGTGTGATATCTATAAGAAACTGGGGCATGATCCATATCATTTTCCAATGATGTATAAATACCAGACAATGCCTAAGAGTTTATACTGCAACTTTTGCAAGTTAGTAGGCCATGATGATAAATATTGCAGGACAATGGAGATGATGAGGGAACGAACATCAAATACCTATAGGTTGTAGGTATATATGATGACAGGCCAAGTTACACCACAATTTAACCAAGTACTAGCCCCATATAACATTGCACCACAACAATATAACATTGCGCAGTCGCAGTACAATACCGCGTAGCCATAGTATAATATCACGTAGTATAACCAGGCACCGCAAGGAGATCGAGTTGGATACAAAGGTGGAGGAAGAGGTATAGGAGGATTTGGGAGAGGTAGAGGACCGATGATATGTCATAACTATAAAAAACCATGACATTATGCAAGAGAATGTCCACTTCCACCTGCGACATGTATGTATTGTCGTGTATCACATAATGACACATAAGATTGTCTGACACTACTGGGGAAGATCCAGGAAAAGAGGAATCAGAACAATTACAGTGTTCAATGAATTTCTGCAGAAGTAAGGGATGTTGGAAGGAATATCAACATAGTCACCCACGGAGGAGCTAAGATAGGAAATGACATAGTAAGACAAGATCCAACACAACACCAATGGGTGAAGAAGAATGTTGAACCACATAAGCAGTTTGATACGTAGAATGAAAAGGGGATATTCAAACAAGTTAGACAAGAATTATTGAAGCCAGACATTGCATCTACATCAACTGCATAGCATACTCAGGATGTACCAATGTATGTGATGCCTTCCTCGCTGGATCATACCAATGAAGTGCAACCTCTAGGACAAGTAAGTACCATAAAGGATTTTCTGCAATCCTATGTTAAGCTATTAAATGACCAATCATCTGTTAAAATTTTACAAAACATGTTAGAAATATGTAACACAAAGGTAGAGGAGAAACTAGAACAGAAAACAGTCAATTACCTTCATACAATAAGGAGGACAAGCAGGGAATTCAGATTAAATGCTAACATTGGAGATTTCAATATGGGGACATCATACTGGATTTAGGCTCTGAGGTGAATGTACTACCCAAGAAGACATGGAAATGTGTGGGAGAATGATGCAGGAGCATTGCTCCAAGCCAATTACATGCCATCCACCCAGCACATCAAAGTGCACATTCAATGGAAGGAGAGAGGCCCAGCCCTCTCGTTGTTCAAAATTTGAAATTGTATTAAATGTTGTAAGGTCGAAGAGCCAAAAGCCATGCATGTACGCAAGCTTTATATAAAGGTTGTCTTAAATGGTTGTAAGGATGAGATCTAGATCCAATTCAGACTAGACATCCATTCAATGTAATTGAATGTAAATTAATGAGAGTTGGTGAGATGGAGGGAAGAGATCAAGGAGCCCCTCTTTGTCAAAAGATCTTCTTTGTATCTAGAATAGGGAGGAAGAGTAGAACAGAAAGAATAGGGAGAAGAGAAGAAGCTACGACTCTATTGTAGTCAGAGCTTGAGCACATTGTAAAGAGGCATTTCATATTAATACAATCAGAGCATATTTTCCTGCATGTTATTATGTGTTTGTAGATGAATGTATTTATGCATTATGATATGCTATAGATGTTTGTTAGTTTGCATTTGCAAGTTACAAACAGAAGTCATTGTTTGTTGGGGTCTTTGATTCCAGGTCTAGTTCTTTGTGGCTTCATGCAAGAGGTTGCATGACAAAACATTGTGGGTTCTGTAAGCCAGTGCATAGAGTGCACTTCTGAATTCTGCGGAATTTAGACAAAGACATGTCAGGAGGGTGCACCAGAGGAAGTCATTGACTCAAAGAGGAAGCCTCAAGGTTGCTAAACACCTTGAAGGAGAAACTGTGCAGAGGAGAGCACAAAGAGGAGAAGAATAATTGTTGAGAATTCTGTAAAGGCTTTGCTAGGAGGGCATTGAGCAAATGCATAGGATGCATTGAGGAGAACTCTATTTTGAGTTCAGTGAGAAGACAGAGTCACTGAATATTTTGGAGAACTCTGCCAGGTGGGCATTGAGTTGGTACAAGTGTGAATAGAAGGAACTCTTTCGAGTTCTGAGATAAGAGAAGTGTCATAGAAAGACACTCACAGAGTTACTGAACACCCTCTAGGCTCAACAAAGCGTACTTGAGTAGGAAGCTGCAGAAGAGGGAACTTCCATCCCTTCAAGGAGAGAAAGGGACAGAGAGACTTTGAGGTCAGAGCCACAGATAAGCTCAGAAGAGATAGCATCATTTCATGCAAAGGTCCTACAAGAGGTTGCAGAGTTCGAAGGAACCTTTGAGGTTTAGAGAAATAAAGCTCAGGAGGAGGAACGCCTCTTAGAATATAGGCGAGAGCCAAGGTTACATGCTTCACAGCAGAGAAAAATTTCGAGGCCTTTTGGAGCAAGGAATCTTCCAAGGGAAAGGAAGAAGGGCATGCTCAAAGTAGAGCACAATTGTTGTTAGATCAGCTAGAGAAGCAAGATCTAGGTCGTTGAAGTCTACGTCCAGACGCACATGGGAAAGCACACAAGGAAGAGGAACAGATCTGGGTCATCAGATCTAGTGCAAAGGACCGATATCCATCTGATCCGGAGGAAGGCGCATGGAGTTTAACCTCTGGGAGGTCATGCGGGAAAGGAGTCATATGGATGGTGAGAGGCCTTCGTGAAGGAAGCACCAAAGTTGCGAGAGTCGTTGGATCTTCTAGAGTGGTAAGGTGGTTAGAGTCCGATGAAACCCATCACCCAGGATTTAGGTGTCAACATGAGTCGTTGATCTCATTTCAACCCACGTCATTGGATCATTTCATGAATTCGGGGTTCGTGAGTTTGGAGGCCAGACCAAATTCCTAGTTTCACGAAGTTCTGAGTTGCGAGGAGTAGGGAAGGAGATCCAGACCATCGGATCCAAGCCACAGGAGAACCGTTGGATCAGAACCTTCGCGGGCTGTCGCATATCAGGGGTTTGGGGGTTGAAATAATTTCTTTTCAACTGCAGAAGTCGCAAAGTGTCGAGCGCCGAGGGCTCGTGCGAACACGTGGCACATCCGTTAGGTGGGGATCGCGTGGTTGACAGGTGGCGTAACAACAAACTCCCAGAGAAATGTGGAAGCAAGTGACAGGTGGTGGACACACGTCACCTTGGAAGGAGCCAACCCATCGTTGACCTTTCGCATTTCGGGGTTTCGCAAAGGAGGAGCACGACGGTTCAATACTCCAACTCGTGAAGTCGTGAGTTGCGAGTAGTGCTAAAGGAGTCAACCCATCACTGACTTATCGTGCTTCAGGATTTTGCAAAGGAGGATCACGAGGGCTCAACACTCCAACTCGTGAAGTCGCGAGTTGGGAGTAGTGCTAGTACTTATCCCTAGCCGGTGGTTATGTACGGAAGGCGCTAACAAGGAGGAGCCATACCCCTATCGCACCTCGGGTATCGGCGTTTGGAGAAAGAGGAGTCGAGCATCTTCATGAAGGACCTATGGATCAGATTCATGAGGTTCCAATAGGGATCTGAGGGAGCTGCTTCGGCTCGAGGAGAATTTAGAATGATCTTGTGTGGATCTCGACCAAAGGGTCGGTGGTCTACGCCAAGTGGTATCAGAGCAGATTTTTGTGTGTAGATTTCAGACAAAACAGAAAGAGGAGACCATTACTTTGTTCACAGACAAAGGAGAGACGGTGGGAGAAATTCTGGTAACATCAAGTGGAATCAGAAGCAAAGATTCATCTATATACAGTAGGTGAAAGAAGCAGGGTGTTAAAGCTCTGTGATGGTTGTTGCAAGGTGTGTAGAAAATGATAGACAACCAGGTGAGCTGTAGGAGGACATGGAGATGCTCTTAGACGTAGAGTGATCCATACATTTTCCAGGAGGGCAGATAGTAACAGGAAGATGGCTACTGAAGGTCATGGACGCGGTGGAAAGAAGAACCACCAGCGGCAGAGAAAAGATGAAATGGATAAAGAACTTGTTGAGGTGAGGGCGAGGATGGAAGAGCTTGCACTGCGGGTGCAGCAGAATGCAAAGACACATTGGGTGTATGAATGGCCCATGAAGAGGAAAGCAAAGTGGCTAGTCAATAAAATGTTGGCCAGAGGACAACGAAGGTTATTGAAGGAATGGCTGAGGTATGTGAAAAGACTCAGGACCACAGAGGATATGGTTCATGCCTATGAACCAAAAGATGGGAGAAATCTTAGTGATGATGAAGAGGAGAGATCGAGTAGAGATCTCATAGACTACCAAGTGGGTAGAAATGGACTTTCAAATTTCCAGGTGGGAAATAGAAAGAGATCAAGTGAAGGTCTCCTATACTACCAAGAGGGAGGTGTTGAAAGTTCAATTTTCCAGGAGGGCACTGAGATGGGATCGGCTAATCTCATAGACTTCCAGGTGGGCAGAGGAAGAGGAGAAACTCCATATTGCTAGCAATGCAAGGGAGAGAAGATGAGGCCGCGTGAGAGTCTCATGAGCTCAGAGGTGAGTTCATATCAGCGTGGACAGCTGATAGAGAAGGAAGATCAGAAGAGAATTATTATGATTGGAGGGATAAAGGTATTCCTTCCATATATCCCAGTTGAGGCCAGCGTGTGTGTTTCCAATGTAGCAACAATGGAAGGAAAACCAACAGATACTGTCAAAGAGAAAGAAGAAATGGAGCAGACGTCAAAATTTTCCCCAGCAGAAGAAGAGCATGCAAATAAGATTTTCACTCCATGGGAGTTGGAGTCAGAAATGCTGGAGGATTGGTTGAACCATCCAGAACCAGTAGATGACTGTCGTGAGCAGACAATCATGAAGATTTTGGAAAAAGAGAAATTTGAGAAATTGCTCGAAAATTTCATCCAGGGAGCTAAAAAGATGATGACTGTAGTGTTGAGGTCTGCAGCAGAAGGTGAATTAGAATTCTAGTCTGAGGAGCAGCTGGAGGAAGTTGGAGATGCACCAGCCGAAGAACTAGCAGAAGCAAAGTTGTCATAAGGGGAAGCTGAGAAGAGACTCAGTGATTAGACTGCAGAACTGAATTTTGCAGCAAAGTGGCAAGCTGAGGCCACAGAGGAAGAAAATAGCATGGGGGATCTAGTTGATCTGCCCACTGATAAGGACGAAGAAGTGAAGCCAAGGAGACTGCATAAAGAGAGTCAGCCACTAGATCGGTTGAACGAGGTAATTGAGAGAATCAAAAGGCTGATGTTGAGGTCAGTAGCAGAAACTGCCAGTGAGGGGGAGCTGTGCAGGGGAGAACCTACCATAGCAGTAGGGAAGCAGATGCAGTAGCAGCAACGAAGCAGCGGAGCAGATGGATAGCTCCAAAGAACTGTTTGGGATCCAGGTGGATTTCGACAGCCATGCTGGGAAGATCATGAACAGGAGCTCATGAATTTTTCACAGCAAAGGAGTATGATGCAGGAGCATCGGTCCAAGCCAGCTATGCGCCATCCAACCAACACATCAAAGCACACATTCAATGGAAGGAGAGAGGCGTAGCCCTCTCGTTGTTCAAATTTTGAAATTGTATTAAATGTTGTAAGGTTGAAGAGCCAAAAGCCATGCATGTACGCAGGCTTTAGATAAAGGTTGCCTTAAATGGTTGTAAGGCTGAGATCTAGATCCGATTCGGACTAGACAACCATTCAATGTAATTGAATGTAAATTAATGAGAGTTGGTGAGATGGAGGGAAGAGCTCGAGGATCCCCTCTTTGTAAAAAGATCTTCTTTGTATCAAGAATAGGGAGGAAGAGTAGAACAGAAAGAATAGGGAGAAGAGAAGAAGTTGTGACTCTATTGCAGTCAGAGCTTGAGCACATTGTAAAGAGGCATTTCATATTAATACAATCAGAGAAGTTTTTCTTGCATGTTATTTTGTGTTTGTAGATGAATGTCTTTATGCGTTATGATATGTTGTAGATGTGTGTTAGTTTGGATTTGCAGGTTACAGACAGAATTCGTTGTATGTTGGGTTCTTTGATTCCAGGTCTAGTTCTTTGTAGCTTCATGTAAGAGGTTGCATGAAAATACACTGCGGGTTTTGTAAGTCAATGCATAGAGTGCACTTCTGAATTCTGCGGAATTTAGACAAAGACATGTCAGGAGGGTGCACCAGAAGAATTCATTGACTCAAAGAGGAAGCCTCAAGGTTGTTGAACACCTTGAAGGAGAAACTATGCAGAGAAGAGCACAGAGAGGAGAAGCAGAATTGCTGAGAATTCTGTAAAGGCTCTGCCAAGAGGGCATTGAGAGAATGCACAGGATGCATTGAGGAGAACTCTATTTCGAGTTCGGTGAGAAGACAGAGTCACTGAGGATTCTGGAGAACTCTGCCAGGGGGGCATTGAGTTGGTGAAAGTGTGAACACAAGGAACTCTTTCGAGTTCTGAGATAAGAGAAGTGTCACAGAAAGACACTCACAGAGTTATTGAACACCCTGTAGGCTCAACAAAGCGTACTTGAGCAAGAAGTTGCAGAAGAGGGCACTTCCATCCCTTCAAGGAGAGAAAGGGATAGAGACACTTTGAGGTCAGAGCCACAGATAAGCTCAGAAGAGATAGCACCATTTCATGCAAAGGTTCTGCAAGAGGTTGCAGAGTTTGAAGGAACCTTTGAGGTTTAGAGAAATAAATCTCAGGAGGAGGAATGCCTCTTAGAATACAGGCGGGAGCCAAGGTTACAGGCTTCACAAAAGAGACAAAGGCCGAGGCCTTTTGGAGCAAGGAATCTTCCAAGGGAAAGGAAGAAGGGCATGCTCAGGGTAGAGCACAGATGTCGTTAGATCAGCTGGAGAGGCGAGATCTGGGTCGTTGAATTCTACGTCCAGACGCACACGGGAAAGCACACAAGGAAGAGGAACAGATCTGGGCTGTCAGATCTAGTGCAAAGGACTGATAGACATCAGATCCAGAGGAAGGCGCATGGATTTTAACCTCTGGGAGGTCACGTAGGAAAGGAGTCGTATGGACGGTGAGAGGTCGTCGTGAAGGAAGCATCGAACTTGTGAGAGTCGTTGGATCTTGCAGAGTGGTAAGGTGGTTAGAGGCCGATGAAACCCATCACCCAAGATTCAAGGGTCAACATGAGTCGTTGATCTCATTTCAACCCACGTCGTTGGATCATTTCGCGAATTCGGGGTTCATGATTTTGGAGGCCAGACCAAATTCTTGGTTTCACGAAGTTCCGGGTTGTGAGGAGCAAGGAAGGAGATCCAGACTATTGGATCCAAGCCACGGGAGAACCGTTGGATCAAAACCTCTGTGGGGTATTGCGTATCGGGCATTGAAAGAATTTCTTTTCAACTGCAGAAGTCGCGAAGTGTCGAGCGCCAAGGGCTCATGTGAACACGTGGCACATCCGTTAGGTGGGGACTACGTGGTTGACAAGTGGCATAACAACAAATGGCCAGAGAAAGGTGGAAGCGGGTGACATGTGGTGGACACACGTCATCTTGGAAGGAGCCAACCCATCGTTGACCTTTTACGTTTTGGGGTTTCACAAAGGAGGAGCACGAGGGTTCAACACTCCAACTCGCGAAGTCGTGAGTAGTGAGTAGTGCTAAAGGAGTCAACCCATTCCTGACTTATCATTCTTTAGGATTTCACAAAGGAGGAGCACGAGGGCTCAACACTCCAACTCGCGAAGTCGCGAGTTGGGAGTAGTGCTAGCAATTATCCTTAGTCGGTGGCTATCTGCGGAAGGCGCTAACAACGAGGATCCATACCCGTATCGCACCTCGGGTATCAGTGTTTGGAGAAAGAGGAGTCGAGGGTCTTCGACTCATGAACTCGCGAGATCGCGAGTCAGGAAGGGTGCTTGCGCTAAGGCCCGGTTGTGGTCGCATGGAGATGTAAGGCTCACGCCTGGTGTTAATTTGCATAGGGCGGGTTTTCATGAAGGACCTATGGATTGGATTCATGAGGTTCCAATAGGGATCCGAGGGAGCCGCTTCGGCTTGAGGAGAATTTAGAACGATCCTGTGCGAATCTCGACCATAGGGTCAGTGGTCTGTGCCAAGTGGTATCAGAGAATATTTTTGTCTGTAGATTTCAGACAAAACAGAAAGAGGAGACCATTACTTTGTTCACAGACAAAGGAGAGATGGTGGGAGAAATTCTGGTAACATCAAGTGGAATCAGAAGCAGAGATTCATCTGTATACAGTAGGTGAAAGAAGCAGGGTGTTAAATCTCTGTGGTGGTTGTTGCAAGGTGTGCAGCAAATGATAGACATCTAGGCGAGCTGTAGGAGGACATGGAGATGCTCTTAGACGTAGAGTGATCCATACGTTTTCCAGGAGGTCAGACATGAATAGGAAGATGGCTACTGAAGGTATTGGACATGGTGGAAAGAAGAACCACCAACGGCAAAGAAAATATGAAAGGGATAAATAAATCGCTAAGGTGAGGGCGAGGATGGAAGAGCTTGCACTGTGGGTGCAATAGAACGAAAAGACACATTGGGTGTATGAATGGCCCATGAAGAGGAAAGCAAAGTGGCCAGTCAAGAAATTGTTGGCTATAGGACAGCGAAGGCTATTGAAGGAATGCCTGAGGTATGTGAAAAGCCTCAGGGCCACAGAGGAGATGGTTCATGCCTGTGAACCAGAAGATGGAAGAAATCTCAGTGATGATGAAGAGGAGAGATCGAGAAGAGATCTCATAGACTGCCAAGTGGGTAGAAATGGACTTTCAAATTGCCAGGTGGGAAATAGAAAGAGATCAAGTGAAGGTCTAGTATACTGCCAAGAGGGCGGTGCTGAAAGTTCAATTTGCAAGGAAGGCACTTAGATGGGATCGACTAATCTCATAGACTGCTAGGTGGGCAAAGGAAGAGGAGAAACTCCATATTGCTAGGAGGGCAAGGGAGAGAAGATGAGGCCACTTGAGAGTCTCATGAGCTCAGAGGTGAGTTCATATTAGTGTGGACAGCTGATAGAGAAGGAAGATCAGAAGAGCATTCTGATGATTTGAGGGATAATGGTATTCCTTCCATATAGCCCAGTTGAGGCCAACGTGTGTGTTTCCAATGCAGCAACAGTGGAAAGATAGCCAACAGAGACTATCAAAGAGAAAGAAGAAATTGAGCAGATGTCAAAATCTACCCCAATAGAAGAAGAGCATGCAAATAAGATGTTCACTCCATGGGAGTTGGAGTCAGAAATGCTAGAGGATTGGTTGAACCATCCAGAACTAGTAGATGACTGACATGAGCAGACAGTCATGAAGATTTTGGAAAAAGAGCATTAGGAGAAATTGCTCGAAAAATTCATCCAAGGAGATGAACAGATGATGACTGTAGCGCTGAGGTCTGCAACAGAAGGTGAATCAGAATTCCAGATTGACGAGCAGCTGGAGGAAGCTAGAGATGCACTGACAGGAGAACTGGCATAAGCAAAGCTGTCAGAAGGAGAAGCTGAGAAGAGACTCAGTGATCAGACTGTAGAATTGAATTTTGCAACAGAGTGACAAGTTGAGGCCACAGAGGAAGAAAATAGCATGGGGGATCTAGTTGATTTGCCCACTGATAAGGACAAAGAAGTGCAGCCGAGGAGATTGCATAAAGAGAACCAACCACTATATCGGCTAGACGAGGTAATTGAGAGAATCAGAAGGCTAATGTTGAGGTCAGCAGCAAAAACTGCCAGTGAGGGGGAGATGTGCAGAGGAGAACCTGCCATAGTAGCAGGGCAGCAGATGCAACAGCAGTAGCGAAGCAGCAGAGTAGATGGACAACTCCAAAGAACTGTTTGGGATCCAGGTGGATTTTGACAGCCATGCTGGGAATCTCATGAGAAGGATCTCATGAATTTTTCATAGCATAGGAGTATGATGCAGGATCATCGCTCCAAGATAGCTATGCGCCATCTAGCCAGCACATCAAAGTGCACATTCAATGGAAGGAGAGAGGCGCACCCCTCTCATTGTTCAAATTTTGAAATTGTATTAAATGTTGTAAGGTTGAAGAGACAAAATCCATGCATGTACGCAGGCTTTAGATAAAGGTTGTCTTAAATGGTTGTAAGGCTAAGATCTAGACCCGATTCAGACTAGACAGCCATTCAATGTAATTGAATGTAAATTAATGAGAGTTGGTGAGATGGAGGGAAGAGCTCGAGGATTGTAAAAAGATATTCTTTGTATATAGAATAGGGAGGAAGAGTAGAACATAAACAATAGGGAGAAGAGAAGAAGTTGTGACTCTATTGCAGTCAGAGCTTGAGCACATTGTAAAGAGGCATTTCATATTAATACAATCAGAGCAGTTTTTCCTGCATGTTATTATGTGTTTGTAGATGAATGTCTTTATGCGTTATGATATGTTGTAGATGTGTGTTAGTTTGGATTTGCAGGTTACAGACATAAGTCGTTGTCTATTGGGTTCTTTGATTCCAAGTCTAGTTCTTTGTGGCTTCATGCAAGATGTGGCATGACAGAACACTATGGGTTCTGTAAGCCAGTGCATAGAGTGCACTTCTGAATTCTGTGGAATTTAGACAAAGATGTGCCAGGAGGGCGCACCAGAGGAATTCATTGACTCAAAGAGGAAGCCTCAAGTTTTTTGAACACCTTGAAGGAGAAACTGTGCAGAGGAGAGCATAGAGAGGAGAAGCAGAATTGTTGAGAATTTGGTAAAGGCTCTGCCAGGAGGGCATTGATAAAATGCACAGGATGCATTGAGGAGAACTCTATTTCGAGTTCGGTGAGAAGACAGAGTCACTGAGGATTCTGGAGAACTCTGTCAGGGGGGCATTGAGTTGGTGAAAGTGTGAACACAAGGAACTCTTTCGAGTTCTGAGATAAGAGAAGTGTCACAGAAAGACACTCACAGGGTTATTGAACACCCTGTAGGCTCAACAAAGCGTACTTGAGCAAGAAGTTGCAGAAGAGGGCACTTCCATCCCTTCAAGGAGAGAAAGGGACAGAGACACTTTGAGGTCAGAGCCACATATAAGCTCAGAAGAGATAGCACCATTTCATGCAAAGGTCCTGCAAGAGTTTGCATAGTTCGAAGGAACCTTTGAGGTTCAGAGAAATAAAGCTCAGGAAGAGGAACGCCTCTTAGAATACAGGCGGGAACCAAGGTTATAGGCTTCACAGCAGAGACAAAGGCCGAGGCCTTTTGGAGCAAGGAATATTCCAAGGGAAAGGAAGAAGGGCATGCTCAAGGTAGATCATAGCTGTAGTTAGATCAGCTGGAGAGGCAAGATCTGGGTCGTTGAAGTCTACGTCCAGACGCACGCGAGAAAGTGCACAAAGAAGAGGAATAGATATGGGTTGTGAGATCTAGTGCAAAGGACCGATAGCCATCGGATCCGAAGGAAGGCGCACGGAGTTTAACCTCTGGGAGGTCACGCAAGAAAGGATTCATATGGATGGTGAGAGGCCTTCGTGAAGGAAGCATCGAAGTTGTGAGAGTCGTTGGATCTTGCAGAGTGGTAAGGTGGTTAGAGGCCGATGAAACCCATCCCCCAGGATTCGGGGGTCAACATGAGTCGTTGATCTCATTTCAACCCACGTTGTTGGATCATTTCGTGAATTCAGGGTTTGTGAGTTTGGAGGCCAGACTAAATTCTTGGTTTCACGAAGTCCTGAGTTGTGAGGAGCAGGGAAGGAGATCCAGACCGTTGGATCCAAGCCACCAGAGAACTGTTGGATCAGAACCTTCGCGGGGTATCATGTATCGGGGGTTCGGGGGTTGAAAGAATTTCTTTTCGACTGCAGAAGTCATGAAGTGTCGAGCACCGAGGGCTCGTGCGAACACGTGGCACATTTTTTAGGTGGGGACTGCGTGGTTGACAGGTGGCATAACAACAAATGCCCAGAGAAAGGTGGAAGAGGGTGATAGGTGGTGGACACACGTCACCTTGGAAGGAGCCAACCCATCACTGACCTTTTGCGTTTTGGGGTTTCGCAAAGGAGGAGCATGAGGGTTCAACACTCCAACTCGCGAAGTCGTGAGTTGTGAGTAGTGCTAAAGGAGTCAACCCAACGCTGACTTATCATGCTTCGGGATTTCTCAAAGGAGGAGCACGAGGGCTCAACACTCCAACTCGCAAAGTCGCGAGTTGTGAGTAGTGCTAGGACTTAGCCCTAGTCGGTGGTTATGTGCGGAAGGCGCTAACAAGGAGGATTCATACCCATATCGCACCTCGAGTATCGACATTTGGAGAAAGAGGAGTCGAGGGTCTTCAACTCACGAACTCACGAGATCGCGAGTCATGAAGGGCGCTTGCGCTAAGGCCCGGTTGTGGTCGCATGGAGATGTAAGGCTCGCGCCTGGTGTTAAGTTGCGCAGGGCGGGTTTTCATGAAGGACCTATGGATCGGATTCGTGAGGTTCCAATAGGGATCCGAGGGAGACACTTTGGCTCAAGGAGAATTTAGAACGATCCTGTGCAGATCTCGACCAGAGGGTCGGTGGTGTACGCCAAAGAACACACATTAGGATATTCACCTGTTCAGCTGAAACTAAAAAATCAACATAGGGTTCTGCCAATCGGAAGGCTAAAGGGTGTGACAGTAGATCTAGATGGAGTGCACACTAAGGAAGACTTTGAAGTGATATAAATAGTGGATGGCACAACACCATATCCAACACTACTTGGACTGGATTGGGCATTTTACAATCAGGCCATAATCAATTTGAAGATGAGGAAGATGAAATTCAAGTTAGGAGAGTACAGACTCATTGCAGCACTAGACCCATCAGAAGGAGAAAGGTTTGTAGAGGCCACTTGTTTATACCTGGAGGAAATTAACCAGTTATACAGAACCACCACGCGAGAAGAATACTATGTGAATCCAACTACAGATGGGGTACTCAGTTGGAGAAGTATCACTTCATGCACGTCAGACTCAAATACAGGGTTGGAGAATTGGCAGCAGAGATTACATGAAGTCTCCACAAGAAGATGTGCAAAAATAGACCGCGTAGTAAGATGAGTAGGTACAAAGATAAGAGAACCTCCTAGCTTTCATGGGGTGAATGAATTAGAAGAATTCCTAACAAGATATGAAGATGAAGTGTTACCAAATCAGATGCTCTTAGCTCTGGATATAGCACTCAAGGAAACACCTGCAAGATGGTGGGGTTCCCACAAAAAGACCGTTAAGGATTGGTACCAATATAAACGATTACTGTGCATTTGATTCGACGCATAGCAGAAGAGCAGAATGATGCAGAGATATGATGGATAGGGGTCACCTTTCAAACAATTGGAGAAGTGCAGAAAATTATGCATGATGACACCACTAGAGGAATGGCCTCATCACTATATTCATGCACTAGAAGGAATCCTATAAAACTGGTATGTGGACTAGGAACTGTGCAGAGGAACTGCAGAATGGACAGTATTACAGTAGAATTTTACAATCATTTTCTCATCTGAACATGAGAACCACAACATAGATTCAACACTCAAACATATCATAGGGGTAATATTAATTCAATAAACAGAGGTTGAAATCATAACAGAGTACCAACAGTAGAACATATAGACAGTAAAGGAACTATTTTCATGCTACCATGTGCAGGAAGAAGCACCAGACGAAGATGACTCGTGCAACATTCAGATTACAGAAGTTTAAGGTGAAAGAGAGGTGGAAGGTCCACCTCTAGAATCAGAAGTTCTTGTTGCATCGATCAAGGTGAAGAAATTCAACATTGGGAAAACTGAGAATCCCAAAATGGCCAGCATTGGAGGTTACTAGGATGAGCAAGCAGTGTAAATCATAACATAGTTACTACGCAAGTACAGTGACCTATGCCCAACAATGTTCACAGAAATGAAAGGAATAGCAGGAGAGCTAGGTGAGATGAAGATACCTCTCAAACCTGAGGCAATACCTGTAAAAAAGAGGGGTAATATTCATTCAAGAACCAAATGTTGAAATCATAACAGAGTACAAACAATAGAACAGACGGACAGTAAAGGAACTACTTTCATGCTACCATGTGCAGGAAGAAGCACCAGATGAAGATGAATCGTGCAACATTCAGATTACATAAGTTGAAGGTGAAAGAGAGGTGGAAGGTCCACCTCTGGAATCATAAGTGTTTGTTACGTCGATCAAGGTGAAGAAATTCAACATTGGGAAAACTGAGAATCCCAAAATGGCCAGCATTGGAGGTTACTAGGATGAGAAAAAAGTAGAAAGCATAACAGAGTTACTACGCAAGTAAAGTGACCTATTCCCAACAATGATCACATAAATGAAAGGAATAGGAGGAGAGCTAGGTGATATGAATATACCTCCCAAACCTGAGGCAAGACCTGTCAAACAGAGACCCTACAGACTAAATCCAGTATACAAGAAAAAAGTAAAAGAAGAAATTGACAAAATGTTAGAAGTTGGAATCATAGAACCAATAGAAGAATCATAATGGATAAGCCATATGGTAGTTCAAGAAAAGAAGCAGGGAGAGATAAGGATATGTGTTGACCTGAGGAAGATGAATGATGATTTCCTTCATGACCCTTTCCCTACCCCTTTCACAGATGAGGTGTTAGAGAATGTAGGAGGTCGGGAAGCATACTCATTCACATATTGATTCTCAAGCTACCATCAGATCAATATATCCCCAGAAGATAGGTACAAGACCACTTTTTCCAAAGAATGGGGGTCCTACCAGTACAAAGTCATGCCTTTTGGATTGAAGAATGCACCAGCAATATTCTTAAGAGTAGTCATAGCCACTTTCAAAGAATTCATCCACCAGTTTTTAGAGGTATATCTAGATGATTGGATAGTCTACAGTCTATTGAAAGACCATGTAGAGGTATTAAGGATAATGTTGGAAATATGCAGGTAGTGTCAGATATCATTAAATATCAAGAAGTGCATCTTTGGGACACCTTCTGGGATACTGTTGGGCCAAATAGTGTGAAAACAAGGCTTGCTAGTAGATCCTGCCAAGATTGCAGTAATTGTCAATTTACCACCACCAAAATTAGTACGCCAGTTGAGAGCAGCATTGGGACACACATGCTACTACAGGAAATTCATAAAAGAGTATGCGCAGATCACTGCGCCAATAGATAAATTGTTGAGGAAAGATAGTAAATTTCAGTGCAATGAGGACTGTCAGCGAGGATTGGACACTCTAAAAGAGAATATGGTAACAACGCCAATACTAGTATTCCCAAATTGGGAAAATAAATTTCATGTGCATGTAGATGCATCAACTATAGCCCTTGGAGCTATTCTGGCGCAACCATGAACAGGGGAAATGGACCATCCTATAGCATTTGCTAGTAGAAAATTGTCTGAGTCAGAGCAGAATTACAATACCACAGAAAGAGAAGGCCTAGCTATGGTCTATGTAGTCTAGAAGTTCAGAAATTACTTACTAGGAAAACATTTCAAGATGTATACAGATCATTCAACTCTCAAATACCTAGTCAATAAGCCAATGTTGGGGGGGAGAATTTGTAGATGGTTACTGTTGTTCCAGGAATTTGACTTTGAAGTGATAGTCAAACCAGGGAAGTTGAATGCAAGACCTGATCACCTATCAAGGATCAATAATGGAGAGGAACCTACGAACTTAGATGATAAATTCCCCAATGCACATTTATTTTCAATACAAGTAGTTGATGAATATTTTGCTGACATCAATCAATACTTGAGTACAGGGACCACACCACAAGAATTCAACACTGCACAAAAGAAAAATCTGGTAGTCCGAGCTGTAGACTATCAATTGATTACAATACACTTATACAATATGGGTGCAGATAACATCTTGAGAAGATGTGTACTAGAACATGAAAGGCCTAGGATTTTAGCAGAGGCCCATGAGGAAATAGCAGGAGGAAATTATGCAGGAAAAGATATCACGCAGAAGGTATTGCGTGCGGGACTTTGGTGGCTGACTATTCACATATATGCAGAGGACTACTACCAAATATGTGATGTCTGTTAGAGGGTTGGTAAACCTAATAGAAATGACGAGATTCCCCTAAGACCACAAGTAACCTTGTAGGTATTTGAAAAATGGGAAATAGACTTTGTGGGACCAATTAATCCACCAGTAAAGAGGTTAGGAGCAACGTATATCATTACTGCGACAAAGTACTTAACAAGATGGGCAGAAGTAGCACCAGTCAAGGATTGCAGTGTAGAGACAACATCACACTTCTTGTTTGAGAAAGTGATCACTATATTTGGATGCCCAAGGATTTTGATGAGTGACCAAGGAAATCACTTCATTAACATTACTATTAAAGCTATGACTAAGGAGTTTGAAGTCTATCATCAAAAGAGTACACCATATCACCCTCAAGCAAATGGAACAGTTGAAGCCTTTAATAAGATCCTAGAGAATGCACTGACAAATATCTGCAATGTCAACATGGATGATTGGGACTTGACGAGAAGTACTATGGGCATACAGAACTACATGAAAAAAATTGACAGGGTAGACACCATTCAGGTTGGTGTATGGACAAGAAGCAGTGGTGCCATTAGAATTTTTGGTACACAGCCTGCGTGTAGCAGCAATTAATAACATGGCAGAATGAGGCACGATACAAGAAAGGCTAAGTCAGCTGATGTTGATGGAAGAAGATAGGATTCTAGCAGGGTTTCACCAAGAAGTATAGAAAGAAAGGGAAAAATCTTGGCATGATAGACATATTAAAAGGAAGAGTTTCAAGGAAGGAGACCTAGTCTTGGAGTATGACAGTAAATTTCTTCAGCACCCAAGAAAATTCTGAATACATTGATTGGGACCATATGAAGTGAAGATTGTCAAAAATGGGGGAGCTGTACAATTGAAATATTTAGGAGGTACAAAACTCAGAGGAATGATCAATGGGAGTCGACTAAAACTCTACACGGACAATTGACCTCCTAGCACTTAGAAATTTACCGCGCAGTAAAGAGAGATGTATATAGTAAAAAAAAAAGGGGGATTTAGTGCGACGAAAAGAGAAAAGTATATGTGTAGAATAATACTGACACAGTGCACACCAAGGAAAGGTGAGATAACACAAATATATCATGCAATCAAAGAGCCCAGTGCACCGGAAAAAGGACCAACGGTCAGAAAAAGACATAAATTTTAAAAATGGCGGTTATGACTAAAAGGCGCTAACTAGCGACATCTATCCAATTGAATGTCACGTACTCTCGAAGCTCCTTTGCATTAATCGCACCAATTGTCGGCGTCGAGTAAATTGAATGTCACGTATGCATGAAGTGCCATTTCATTTAAATCACAGCTTGGGTAGCTTCTCCGAGAAGCTTCACGACACTTGCTATATAAGGGAGGCACACAGGCAACATAAAGCTTATTGTGAAATTGTGAAATTATAGAGAGATAGAGAACACATAGTGGAAATCGATTTAGCAATAGATATAGGGTGAAACAGTTTGGAAGAAGTCACCATTAACCATTATGGCACCACCCAAGTTCAGTGTGTCGAGCCAGGTCGGTAGGAAATCTCGAAGCCACCATAGAGCACCACAGCACACACAGGAAATTGAACATGAACCTACGCATGTTGTGAAATCCATCGACTTGGAAAATATTCCCTCACCCCATGTGGAACTAGCAAGCCCCACATCTATGGAGGAGAAAGCCCAACCAATAGGAGCATTTGGCATGGACGTTGACATGTAGGAAACTGGACAGGGCCAGCAGGCTGAGGAAGTAGGTAATCTTTTGTGACTTGTGAACGTTGAAGGAACCTAGAGGGTAAATGGGATGGCCCCAACACACACATAAGTTACCGTGTGAATACATCCACCCAGAGTAGAGCCTGCACAACAGCATGAGGGGCTAGTGGAAGATGTTATCGGCCAACTAGAAGCTTATGTCGAAGAGAGAACAATGGAGTCTAGAACCTTAAGAAATCCACCATGACGAAAGGGAAAACAACCCATGGCAAGGTCACCACGCAGACAGGTTGAAACAACCATAGTCCTATCATGCATTCCTAAAGGGGTGCAGGCTACGCCTAATATTCTAGGATGCATGGAAATACTACACTACTTGGACCACGACGTGGACAAGTTCCCAGAATTTACAAGGCAGTTCTACCTTGACAGTGGAGGTACAGGCCCCTTTGGTGATCCAATTTTACAACCGAAACAATATGCAGTCGGATTGGCCAACACCGGAATTCTAAATTTGCTAGATATTCCACATTTTGGAAGGGGGCGAGATGTAAACAACTACGTCAAGAATTTGATGGTAGTCACCCACAGAGGTTTCCTATGGTTGGAAGACCTTGCCTCCTTCTCGAGACATCGCTAACTTCAAAGAAACTAGGCACGTTGTATGGATCCAAGTGCGAAGGGATCCCGGGAAGGAGTGGATACAACTTAGATATTGTTTCAAATAAGAAGACGTAGAGATGGCAATAAGGGATTGGAAAGATGATTGGATAATTCCAGTCCTCACTCAAGAGATGCCTACAGGTATGGAGGTCGACGTAGAGAAAATTAAGACACCTGTCAAGGATAAAGTTGCACCTAAAAAATCAAATCAGAGTTAGAAGTCGACACAACAAAAGAAGGGGGGTTCTCCAAATAAAGGTACATAGGTCATACAAAAGGACACTACCCAAGAACCAAGAGAACTGGAAATAGGGGCTGCAAAAGCATAAGAAACCCCATTAACTTCCACCCCACAGGAACCAAGAAAGACTAAGAGGCCAATCATACACACTAGGGGTGCGCAAAAAAATGCCAAGGTGCACAAGCAGCCGCCAGAATATAAAATTTTTGAGGATGGCACTGACCTTGTGGCCGAAAGAGTTCACAACCATACAACTGAGGAGTTTGAAGATGCCCAACACCAAAGAGGCCGAATTCAGGATGAGTTGAGCGACATAAGGCAGGTCTTAGAGCATATCAGAGGCGTGTATAGGGAAGACAGGGGAACAGAGTCATTGCCCACAACATTAGAAGCAGAAGCCAGGGTTGGGCTGAGCGAGCACGATATGATCATGACCATAGTGAAGGCGAGCCCGGCCTTCCACATCACACCCAACATGTTGTGCATCGATGAGATTGTAGCCCAAACACCCTTGAAAGATCTAGCACAGATAAAGTTGATAATGGAGCGGATACCAACCAAGGCATTGTACAAACTCCAAGTCAGTGCCGCGCAGGAGGTGCAGTTGTGTGCACGCACATAAGCAACAGAGTTGCAGCATACAAAGGATATCAAAGAGACATTGGAATTGGTGGTCGAGTAGGTCAAGTTCGAGACCAAAGATGAGAAATATTGTGCATATAGGCTCGAGAAGAAAGTGGTTGGAGACTATGATAGAATCTCAAATAGCAGAGCCCGCCATAACGTAGAAGATTGATCATATTGTGCAAACAATTGATCAATATCGGTAGGATATTGAAAACCTTCGGGAACGACTCATCCCTAGGAATCCCTCAGAGGTGAAGGAACAAAGGAGGCAAGAAGCTGCAGGACAGATGGATGAAATGGAACGACAAGTCAGTGCAACTATGGATTTGTTTGATAGGGAAGCGCATCTATGGACAATGCTAGAAGAAGATGAATAGGTCCAACACTAGGAATAGGAAGAGGAAAAGATAAGTGTAGCCATCCAGGACCTCAAGTAGAGGAAGAAAACAATGAATATCACCGAGCGCCTTAAAGGAGTACAATACATGAAGAAGTTGCAAATAGAGCTAATAGCTGCATAGACGCGGAAGAAGGATCGACAAGCTTAAATGGAACCTCTCCAAGAGCTATATGTGGAGATCATTACATAGTAAGAGGAAGCAAAGAAGAACATGGTGCAAACACAAGCAGAGTGCGCAAAAATGATTTGGGAGTAGATAACATCGCAAGTGTTAGATGAGCTCACAGAAAAGGCCGTGCAGGCTCAAATACAAGGAAGGGAACTTGCAGACAAGTTCCACACTCTAGCAAGAGTTGTTGAAGGAGAACACATAGCCTAGGTGGCTCAGTATGAGACACATGTTAGTGTTGGGGGCTCGTTGGGAACATACCCATCTTGGGGAAAAGGCTATTTTTGGAGAGAAAATCACGAAGTGGGAAAAAGACAGTTGGAAGGGAAAGAAACACGTGTGAGGGAAGCATGCAAGGTGCGCATGCAAGGGAAACCTAACTACATTAGGGTGAGGGTTTCTGCAAGATATTGGAATGATTGATAAGCGAAGAATATGTATAAGTAGTACCTAGGAAGTCTAGGGGGGGCACGGAGAAGGAGAGAGAAAGGCTAGAACTGTAACATTTTGTACGTTGGTGAGCTAGAGAAGAGTCGAGAAACTCCATCCCAAGGGTTAGATCACAGGCTGAGGATCTTGGTGCGATCTAGTCAGCCTCACAGGGATCGGGAAGCCTGTTGATATTGTAAGATCCAACACTGTAAACACGCGCAACACAATATATTGCTGAGACATAATAAAAGAGCTTGAGAGCCAAATTTTTTGTGGTCATATCACAGGAGGGGGTGAACCACAGTAGAACATGTGTGATGTGATTGAATGTTATGCATCTCCATAGTTGTTAATGATTAAATTCTAGATAAATTAATGAAGGAACTAGTTAGATATGATATTTCACATGCATGAGTAAGAGTGACTGATTAATTAATATGTTAGACTAAATAAATGAAGATCACAAGGCACAATCAAAGATCCCGACTTATTCCCAAACTGAAAGCGTCTGAGTATTGCAGCCACCCATAGAACTATCTTGGGTGAGACTGCGCAGTGCACCCTATGTACTACGTTGCCTTCTGGTTTACGAGGGGGGGCGATAGTTTTAGAGGGATTTTGTTGGAAGCTTGTTCAAATCCGAACCTGGGTCAATGTATGACAATAAAGTAAGATCAGAGTTGATAAATTAATAACCAACATTGAAGTTGGAATCTAATTTCATTAAGTTGCTCAATAGCACCATACCATAGCTAATTTCATTAAGTTGCTCAATAGCGATATTTGATTAAGTTGGAATCAAATATGATCATGAGTGTGTCCAACAAGAAGGAAACCAACTTTCACCTTTTGAAAGATTCCCATTTCAACAAACATGCTTATATATCCAAACACAATTTGATTTTTATTTTCATGACTAGTGTTGTCCAACTGTAGATAGAGAACTTGAGGAACATTTCCAGACCAATGAGTGAGCACATGATTAATTATGGTTATGGTTAGATTTGCATCAATATGAATATTTGAAGCTGTGAAGTAAACCCTTGGACACATTTTTCCATTGAAAACCATACAACCAACCAAGTGAAACTGAATGAAATTCTCTTTTAGTGTACATACAAAATGTGGTAGAAGTTTTTTCTTCTGATCCATGCCATCAATTATCATACCTAAATATTTGTTTGGAGAATCATAACACTTCTTCCGATGTTTGTACAACTTTTTCCTTTCACTTGATTGTTAATTCTGATGTTCTTGAAGTGTTTTGACTATGGAATCTGCAAATGACATAAAATGAAAATATTGATCATATTTTTTCATAGTTGATAACTATTCAATTTAAAAAAACAAAATAGTAAATGCATACCTCTTTCTGCCCCTTCAGATTTATCTCTTCTTGATTTAAGAGTAGCACATATATTGAAAATCCCCATCTTTGACTTCTTAGGAATACAAACATTATTGAATTGTTTCTTCCATATTGTTTTAAAATATACATATGTAATAAAATTACCATTTCCTTCAACACCTTCAACATATCCTTTGTACAAGTTGTAGATTTCCCTCCTTGAGAAATTATATGGAATATCTATTGTTCTTTATCTAGCATACACTCTCCATGTTTGGAAAAGAAATCATGTGTCCATGAAAATGTAGTGTTTTTCAATGGCCCACTCTCTCATCCATGATGTACCTTTGAATAAATGAAGGATCGTTTTCCAACCTTGTCTGGATTCTGGATAGACGAAGATTACCAATTGCGTGAATTTTTTTGAAAGCCTTTTTGCAAAGTAAAACATTTGCAATGCTATAATCATATCATGTATTGGTGCATATAATGCACCCCATCAAATATGAATTTTGCATGCTCTTATTCATTGACAAATATGTCTTCCTTTTATTCAAGGAATACATGTAGTCCATGTTTTCCAAACAATTCTTTTGACAACATTCACTTGAAATAAATTCACTTATGGAAATTGATTTAGTGAGAAATTATTTCCTAGACCTTGTATAACTAGAATGATTTGGATTGATATAAAAATTTATAGTCCTGGTCCTAGACACAATGTTTCTTTGCAATGTCTCCATTATTTCATCATCCTCACTAGAAGTATTTTCCTTATCACCAGAAGGAATATCAAGCAAAATATTGTCAGGAGACTGAACTAGAGAATGTCGATCACCTTGATTTGTTACAGATGAATGATTGAGAACATCATCATCAACATAATCATTTGGACGAAAATCATCATCAACATTCTGTCCACCATTGACATAATCATCTTCGTTGCTTTCAAAATCCCCACCTGAGTGAAAATTTTTACCATCTTGCTTAGTGCCTTGAAAATATTCATCAGTATCTTGAAAATCCTCACTTGGAAGAAAATCAACATCATCGACACTTTTGTCTTTTAATTTATCGCTCGAGAAAGAGTTTCCACCAATGGAGTAATCATCTTCAATACTTTCAAAATCCCCACTTGAGAGATATTCTTCATCATCCTCATTATTGGCTTGAAAATCCTCACTTGGAGGAAAATATTCATTATCCTCATCGGTACCTTGAAAATCCTCACTTCGATGAAAATCATCATCACCAACATTACTTCCTTTAAATTCCTCATTCGGGAAAGACTATCTAGCATTTCCATAATCGTCATCATTACTTTTAAAATCCCCACTTGGGGGAGATTCTTAACCATCCTCATTCGTTCCTTGGAAATCCTTGCTTGGAGGAAAATATTCATCAATACCTTTAAAATCCTCACTTGGAGGAAATTCATCATCACCAACATTGTTGTCTTTAAATTCCCCACTTGGGAAATAGTGTCCACCATTGCCATAATCATCTTCACTACTTTTAAAATTTTCACTTGAGGGAAATTCTCCATCATAATTCATTGGTGCCTTGGAAATCTTCATCGGTACCTTGAAACTCCTCACTTGGAAGAAAATTTTCATCCCAATCATTCAAACGTTAATCATAGTCTCCACTTTGACCTACATTTTTATTATTTTCATTACTATTAAACTGTTGAATAGATTTATCACCATCATATTCCTCCACTTCATCATCAGTGCCTTCAAAGTCATCTGATTTAGGACTTTCATGAGGAACATGTTGAATAAAATTGCTTGCACTATGAGAAAACTTCTGACTAGCTAAAAAATACGATGCCTCATTTGCATTACAAACATTCCTATCACATTTCCTAGTCCCAACAAAAGAGGTATACAAAAAAAATGTTGATGTCTCAGAAATAAAATCTTCTTTATCTTACGAAGCCATCCCTTCTCTCTAAGAACATAGAATGATACAAATTCTAACCCTCCTAATGGAATTCTTATAACTTGCATAATGATATTTTCCCTCTAAATCCCCCCTCCAAAATATTCCCCCTCAAATTTTTCCCTCCAAAATTTCCATCCAATTGTTTCGCTTTATTGTTTTCCCTTAAAAATTACAAACCACTTTTATTCTTTTATTTCGTTATTTGCATGTTAAGTACAATATTTATCATGTTTATTTATTTATCCCACATTCATTAAACATAGTGATGATCCATATAATTTTAGGTATATATGTAGACAATATACATAATTTTTATTTATCCCACATTCGTTATACTAACAATAATTTATATCATCTGTGTTATATATACACAATCTTGTTTTATCTTTTTACATTGTTTGATATCTTGAGCAGTATTCGTTAAAGGATTTAGAGTAAGCTACAAGGGAGAAACATTGAGAAGACACCAGAGGAGAATCTAGCATTTTAGAGGTTAGTTATTTCTTAAATTCTTACCATTTACCAAAACAACAATTATAAGATCATCTTTGAATCACATAACAATTTTTCATGCGAAAATAAAAAAAACCTTAAATTTTTTTACATGTTTTCTAATTTTTTCTAAGAAAATCCCAACTTTAAAAAAAAAAAATTGAGACTTCTTTCAAAAAAAATTAACAAAATCCTTAATATTTTTTCAAAAAAATAAAGAAAAAAAAGTCAAATTTATGTATAGTTTTGTAAAAAAAAAATAGTTTTTTTATTGTTTTTTACTTAAATTATTTTACTTTTGGCCCATGGTGGTTATTGGGCAATGTTTGGGGCTTGGTTGTGGGGGTTGAGGCGATGTCGTGCCCAGGGCTTGGTCATGGGGGCTAGGGCGATGTTGCGCCCAAGGCTTGGTCGTGGGGGCTGGGGCGATGTCGGGGTTTATGTCACGCCCAGGACTTGGCCACGGCCAAGGCACAGTCCCGACATAAGCCTAATAACTCCATGGGTCAAAAAAATTTAGTTTTTTTTTTTTAAATTAGTTCTTATATTCAATGTTTTTTTTTAGTTTATTATAATGTAAAAGGCCTAATTTTATTTTTTTATCTTATAGGAAAATGGCAGGAAAGAGATTATCTATTAATATATCTAGATCACGACTTGCAATAATGGCATCCAAAATTGGAACTGGAACCTCCATGAATGTTAGGCAACAAAATGATAGCATAACACTTGAGCTATCAAGGGAAATGAAGAATGTTAGAGTGGAAATCAATGGAAGATGAAAACAAACTGGAATATTCTTGGTTTGTTAAAGAAAAGCAAAGCAACAATGGAGATCATATATATTTGTATTGTGCTAAATTAGAACATGTGCAAGGAAATTATCAGGCACTTGGCTTGTTACGAGATATATGCTTGGTGTAAGCCAAAGATATTGTTTATCACTAGTCAAACAAGGAAAAACTTATATCAAGTTTAGATATTGTTTCAAATTGAGCAATTATAACAAGAATACATGTTTTTCAAGATTATGTGCATCCATTGTTGATGACATTGAGAAAGGCAATGTAAGTTTTTTATTTTTATTTTTGTGTCGTTTATTATTTTTAGTATCATGGTAATGTTTTAATTTTATTTAACATGAAAATGTTATATTTTATTTTTACAGGATTTTGTTGAACTACTTTCACATATGTTAGTAGGGATTTACTCTACAGAGAACAATATCATGGATGTCATCAACGCTTTTCATATTGAAAAGACATAAGAAAGAAGGAAAAAGAAACAAAAAGTAATGGAGTTTGAACATGCAAGAGTAGACAGAGAAGAACATGAAAAATGAAAAAAAAAAATCTCATTCTAGAAAACCTAAAAGGGTTACATTTGAAAATGAGGAAACTCCAAATGAAGATTTTGTTGAGATTGGTCCCAATGAGGTTTTCACTCCTTCTCACAAAAAGAATAAACAAGATAAACGCAAAAGAGTGATGGCTAATGATGAGTCTATTCCTATTGATTATGAAGAAATCATTGTTTTAGATTAAACACATTTAAATCATAAGAGGAAGAAAAAAAATGTTGATAATGTTCAAGAAGCCATCGTTAGCTCAAAGTATTATAGTAAAAGTCTTGAAGGTAGAAGAGAAATAATAACACCAGGTGTTGATCTAGACGATGGTATTATGAAAACAACACAAAATGTCATTCGAAATAGAATGAGGATGGTGAACTTATTTGATGATTTCCATACATTTCATTTGAATGTGAAACAACTTTATAAACCCACAGAAGGGAAAGAAAAATATCAAATTAGAAAATTGCATCACTTGCATATTCACAATTTGAAAGCATTGATTAGCTACAATTCATATGCACATGTGGTTGACTACCTAGTTCTTGTTGACCCAATGGAAGTTCCTATGAGGGAAGAATTTGATAGATCAAAATGTTTTGACTACAACTATTATGTGATTGGAGGAAATCATTCTACAGAGGCTAGAAGAGGATTGATGAAAGAATATTCCAATAATCCTCTTTTTGAGACAGTAAAATGCATAATTTATGTTGGTTTAACAGATTCAGAAGAAAAGTTACTGGCATCGGATCATAACACAGACAATGATTACATAATTTATATGACTTTCATTCAAAGGGTGAGATTTATCCATAATGAATTTTTTGAAATATGTCGTGGAGAGAGATCAAATGTTGATGTCAAGTTTTAGAAGCGATGTTGTATGGAAATAAGATTCCCACTTGATGATGAAAATACAAAAGAAAAAAATTGCAAAGGAAGTGATATATTTAGAGTTGTGGATAGTTATTTTCAATTGGGATTTAGAACTAGACATGTATGGATTTGATATATGAGATCTTCACCCTATGGGAAAATATTAGTATAAAAAATTAGAGAGTTAAGAAGGCTAAACCATTGATATGTGGCACAAGTAAGACAGGTCCCGACATAAAAAATATTACATATGATATGACTATAACACCTTGGAGATCAATAAAAGGAGTGAAGGATGTTAAACTTATCATAACTATAGTATCACATGTTAGGTCGAGAGAATTGTCAACGGAAGAAATGTGTAATGAATTTAAAAAGTAAGTTTGTTGAGTTAATTTTATTTATGTTAGGACAAGAAAATTAATTTTTCTAGTTTAACATTATTTTTATTTTATTTAGTCACAAGGTGTATATGAGAATACAAGAGGAAATGGTCAAGATGTTGAATGAAGAAAGTTGGGATGATGTTAAACTCAACTATCCAGATTCAATCTCTTCAACAGTATTGAAACAATTTTTTGTTGCATTCAAAAAGATAAGTTGATTTATTACATTCATAGTATTCGTTTGTAAGTTAATTTACTTCTATTTTAATAGTTATAGATATATAACTATATGTTTGTTTGTTTCATTAAATATGTCAAAGAAGAATGCAGATGGAGTACCTAAAACTTTCAAAAGTTTTATTCAAAAAGCCAAGTTTGAAAGAGAAAGAAAGAGACGTGTTAAAAATATTCAACTTGATGACACCCTTGATCACTACATTTGGAATGGGCTCGACACTGTTCAATATAAAGTGATATTAGGTGATTGTGAACAACTTGCAAATATTGTTCCTAAAAAAGAATACTCCCTAGTTATTGTGGATATCCCTCATGGTTATAATATCCAAAATATTGGATATGATACTGAGCCTTATACTTACCAAGCTTTCAATAAAGTGGTTATAGGATTTACGGAAGTTACAACGTCACCATTTTGGATATTTCTAGTATTTCATTCAGACACACAACAAGGATTAGTATGATCAAGCTTCAAGGGGAAAGAAAAAACAAGGATGCAGTTTATTTGGTGAGATATTGAAAGTGTATGTTTAGCAATTAAGATTAGAAAACATTTTTTTTAATTCACAAGTTAATTGAATTTACACTTATTTATGTTACAGGAACAAGCCTAATATTCA